>CAVNYN010213105.1:0-30525 GCA_963692815.1 Nyctanthes arbor-tristis
TATGAGCTCAAGTAAGTCTTTCAACAGAAGGATTGAGCGAAACAATATGGTCATTGACCATGTCAACTATGTCAAGTGTTGGTGTGAGAATAACTCTACCATTTAGGAAGGTACTATCACAACCATTGGCTAAGAAATCAGGATATGTACTATTAACTATTGAAGTCACTGGATCGCCTAAGTCATGAACCAAAAGGTCATCAGGAATTTCAATATCAATATAACCATCATTTTTGCCAGAAACTGTACCGCCACCAATGCTTGAAATCTAATCTGAGAAGGCTTTCAACTCCATGCATTCGTTGCCATTCTGAAGACCATCCAATCTCATTTTTTTCATTAGTTTCAAAACTTTACAATGATTCCACAAATCTAACGAATTAATAGATGCGTTCAAATCTCTTATCTACTTCCCTTTGGTATAACAGGTCGTATATGGCGAAAGTCACCTCCAAACACTATTGTTTTACCTCCAAATGGTTAGCTCAAAACAATACCTATTCATCATTGGTGCCTCATCCCATATGATAAGGCTCGCCTTAGTTATCAATGCAGCAAGTGGGCTTCCTTGTTTGATGTTGCAAGTAGATTCTTCAGTTGGGTTGAGCAGTATCGCAAATCTAGAATGTACAATTTGACCTCTTGGCAAAAGGAGAGATGCAATACCGTTTGAAGCTACATTTAACACAATATCTCCTTTAGACCTCAATGTTGTCGACAATGTGTTCCAAATGAATGTTTTGCCTGTCTCTCCATATCCATACAAAAAAAATACCCCTCATTTATCTGCATTAACAGATTTCATAATGGTGTCATAAGCATTGCACTGCTCATCTGTTAACTTTGACACTAACTCTTCATGTTCTGTAGCCAATGCTTTTTTATCATAACATTGCCCTTCATGAATCAAACTATTCAAGTCATCTGTTTGAATGACATCGGTAAGGTAAGGCATACAATCATAGTCACGGAGGCTTTTACCTCTCTTTTTCAACAGTTTTTCAACCTCAACCAAAGCAAGATTTTGCATATCTTCATCGGATAATTGAAGATCTGGGGAAAAAATGTAATAGAGTTTCAATTATGCTCAACTTAGCCTAAAAGTATATACTTATTTAGGCAAACCACATAGGAAGTAAATGGAAAGCACATTAGAATAGCATAAAAAGCATATAATGAATTTACCTTGGCAATTCCATATTTTTCGTTGATTGTAGAGAACATTATCTGACAGATAAAACCAACATTTATCCCAAACGTACTCAGGTCTAGAGAGGCAATAAGACGTCAATAAAGTCGTGAATAGGGTTCTCAAAGAATTAGCTGAACCCTATTGAGTAGCCTCGGCTATTCCATCAATATACTCTTTATCATCGTCAAGAAGACCACGAGCAAAACATGCATCCCTGAATATATCGTATATGACACCATCAACAGTTCTAAGCTCTTCATAACTTGAAGCACCTCGAACGACATTTAGGAGAGTTCTAAGGTAATACTTCTCTCCAGCACCAGGCCGTACAAAGAAAACCCTACCAATAGCAAACCGTTGCTGCCTAGGTACCCATTCTTTTGTTTTCGGTCTCCAAACAAAGTTTTTTGGAAATTCAGCATATGTTAAATTTCTTGCCTCGGGATATTTCTTATTGCTTCCATCCAACCGATAAACTTGCTCTGAGGTTTATTAAGAATCACATCAACAGGGTCTTCATCTGCATAAAGGATATTTTGCTCATCTAACAAATTAAAACTCAAGCGTTCAACTAGTACATCCTTGTATTGAAAGTTGAAGCCAAAGATTCTCCAGGCCTTACACACAGAAATGTATCTACAGTCATAATACATGGCTATCTCATCAACCCCCTTCTCTAATTCAGAATCTACAGCGTTACTAAAAGAGACTGTAACGCGATCATGACCCTTATTTATGTACTTGAACAGGTATTTAATTGACTTAGATTGGTTACACCACTCAACATTTATGTGAGCTCCATACTTCAATAGAAGGTACTTGTTGTGTGTGGGATAACGTATCTGTTGTCAACTTCAACACCATTTTTTTCAATCCTTTGATGAGTGT
This sequence comes from Nyctanthes arbor-tristis, assembly GCA_963692815.1. NCBI lineage: Eukaryota > Viridiplantae > Streptophyta > Magnoliopsida > Lamiales > Oleaceae > Nyctanthes > Nyctanthes arbor-tristis. Next base: position 2,081 of record CAVNYN010213105.1, read on the forward strand.
TAGCTCGTCTACAAATGGGATAGCCAGTTTTATCAATTCTTGTCTGCTCTACGAACTTCTTAGGAAAATGCTTTATACAATTGCCTTTGTCCATACACGGAGACTTGGGGTTTAAATGTCCACATGGACTTTAAATCATTAAATCTCTATCGACATTATAGTATTCAGGCTCATCTTTCTCGTCTGGGATCTCAGCTGATATAATTCTGTCAATATCGATCAGACCAGGAGACCTTTTTAGGTGAGATAGAAACAACAAAATATGCGTATGGGGTAGTCCACGCTTTTGGAATTCTACAGTGACGCTTGGAATTCTACAGTGTATATCACTGCGAAGTATAAAAGAGATAAAGATTAGCTCAAAGATTGAAGAATAATTTAGTTAATGTAAAGTAATAAAATTATTGATGGTAAGACGTTTAAGCATGATTATTATAGTAAAACAATAAAAAGAATTAATTACTAGCTCTAACTTCACCGATAATCTTATTCTTCTTGAGGTCCTTGATCAAGTAATCTAGCTTGACTTTAAATATCCTACAGTTGATGTTAGGACGATCCTCCAGTCTCAAACCCCTTTTCTCAACAAATCGAGTGAACTCTGACCATTTAGGATTGCAGGTGAAGGTGATAAACAAATTGGGATAGCCTGCCCACCTACAGATTGCCATAGCATCTTGATAATTCTATAATGTGTTGCGTGCACCACCTGTGAATGTCTGAGGCAATATCACTTGCTTATCAAGTTTCCTAGTATCAATTTCCCCTTTTTCAATTGCATCTGCCAAGCCTTTGTACATTTCACACCGTAATTCTTTTTGATGAGACCGAATATATTGTAGTCGAGACGACTCAACCATTGTGTATCCATTGACTATAAATTGCTGAAATAGTCTCCTGGACCTCAAGATGTATGATGATTCATCAGCCCGCTCTTGTAGCCTAAAAGCAAAGTACTCCCTTTGTGTGACTGTGTTCCTCGAAGATGTAGATGTTGAATCTAAGACCCCTCACTTGATATCATTCCTATAGCCATCCTGACTGAAAGGAAACAACAATAGGTATTGAAGACTGAGGTACTACGGGTGCAACTCATTGATACGTTGAAGCTTTCCTCTTTTGGTTTAGATGATAATGTCTCGCTCCCCTCGAGAAGAGTTGAGATTACCCTCCACTATTGCGGCAACTTCTTTTTTTTCAGGGAGGGCATACATCTATTCATCTCTAGTCCGTTTAGCAATAAGCTTGAGTTTTATGTCAGCAACCTCATTTTGATGAACTCTGTCTCTAGTCATTCTAAACCATTGCGCTAACATATTGTTTGAATTGAGCATCCCCTTTAGTTTAGCGTCAATATCTTTACGTAAGTTGTTTTCACCGGATAACGCCCTAAAAGACATTAGAAATTAGAAACGTCATATCTTGTACATTCAACGTCAGAAAAATGTACAACTTAATTATTCGTAGAGGATTAGCATAATAATCTTACCAAACATAATGAATTCTATTCGCAATCTCATTTTCACCATCAATAATCCACATCTGGGCAAATTTGGGTGCTTCACCACTCTGAGGCAATAAAGTACCAATCATATGGTGATTTTCACCATTTATCCTAAATATAGGTGGGACACTTCCAGTATTGTAGCGCTTATCAATTTTGCCACCCATTGAAGTGAAGGAGAACATCGCGTTGCAAGAGCACAAATTATGAGTAAAGTTTTTATTCCTTTCATCATTGCCATAAAGTAAGTTGTTAAGAACTCTAGAGGGATCCTTCATTAGTGGTAAGACAAGTTTTCCTTTGACGCAACACAAGGAAAACTCCGGATTCTCTGTGTCTCTACCTTTGTTGGATCTCTCATCATACTAGAAAAAATGCTCCACAATATGGACATTCTTCTAAGGGTTTCCAATGTCATAATATTCTACTTAGAATATTTTTGTACATGGATTAAGAATTATTTGCGACGTGATAAGATTAGAAAAAAAATGAATAATTTATTATCCTTGAGAGCAATAAAAAATTAGGGAATACATGAATCATATTTGATATACCACATGATACATATATAAAGCACATAATTTATCAAAATGTTCATCAAAACGAAGATTTATTTTTATTGTAGCAATCATGTAGGTAATATAAAAAGTGTGGGATCCTTAGCTTAAAACATGATTAATATATTTAGCGTTGGACACATTAATTTTCTAATAGATATCAGAAATTGTTTATATTAAACTATAATTTGATTAGAGTTGTCAAGTGTTAATATGTTATTTTGTTTTATTTAGGCAGAACACGTTGAGAGTGAATTGTAGGTAAGTCAAAGACATTTAGTTAATAATTTTAGTTTACACGTTGGACTCGTGTTCACCATTGAAATTAATTATGTATTAAATTCCTTTTAGTCAAAATAATTCAAAATTAGTTTATTATTTCTATATTAGTTGATCGTCAATTTCAAATTCAACCCTGAACAATATCATAGATGTGTAATTTTTTTTTATTAACATTTAGTTATTTTAGATATTCAATTATTTTATTACTTAATTAGTTCATATGTAAAATTTAATTTCCATATTGATAACAAAGCACTATTTATCTGTGGTTGTTAAAATCGTAATTTTGAATTGAATCGGTGGATGGGTGTTGTGAATTGGACTGATGATATTAAGTATTTATGCAGATAATCCATATTAGAACGTCATAATAATAATAATAATAATAATAATAATAATAATAAAGTTTATAAACCAAAACTAACTAAAATCGCGTGATAAAACTAATGAATAACTACCATTATAAATAATCCATTCGGCAATTTGTTTACAATTAATAAATGGTCAAAATAATAAAATTCAATACCATTTATGTTTTAAAAATTTAAGATTAAAAACTAATTTACATATGATAAACTTTTCGTTACTTCTGTCGAAAGTGGCAGAAAAAACTTTTTGTTACTAACATTAATGTGTGTTATATTTGCATAACTTGTGTAGTTATAAATCTTATAATTGTCAGAGAGTCTAAAAATAGAGTAATTTTCACGAAAGTTTCACAACCTGAATTTATCTATGTTATTATGTTGAGTTATTCATTTCATTTCAGTAGGAATATTCAGTATTTAGTTAGTCATATATTGGCATTTATTTCATTTATTTTTTTATAGAAGGTGTAGACCACATTAAAAAGTCTTTAAAGCGAGTCTGATATAGTTATGAAGATTTTATATCGACTTAATATCTAGATTTGAGTTAAGAATCACTAAATAGACTATAACGAAAATATTCTAAGAACATCAATCGGGGACAAAACAACGAACATAATATTCCAAAGATAGTATAAAAGAGAAAACTTACCTGTATTTGACAAATCCGCATATCAAGATCTTCCCCTGTATTGTAACAACACCAATAATCAAGTTTTAGAAAATGCACTAAATTTTTTAATATTTTTCTTAGAATCCACAATCATGTATACACACCTTTAGAGACAGCATTATCATCATCGCTAATTAAACCATAATCAAACAACTCTCTATATCTACGTTCTAAATAGAAAAAGAGATTGTCAAATATTATAGAATAATATGAATCACAAAAATAGGAAACCCAGATCTAAGAGACTAGAACTTAAGTTCAATTACTGGAAAAGGTATCCAAACAATGAATTACAATATAGAAAGTAATGAGTAAATATACTCTAAATTCTCACCATATACGCCTTCCTCATCATCTGGGATTACACGTTCATTCGCATTTCCTATAATTTATAATATAGAAATAAGTTGACTGCATATTCTACACATGATCATTGAAGTGAATTGAATATCATTGTTTATAAGTTCGAATTCAAATTACTTATTGGATGAAATAGGAACTCACGCAAATTTGATGGAGCAACATTTACCGATAGCATCAACATTGATTGGATGTAAAGCATCCAAAACATCACTTGAAGTAGAGCATATATTTACTTCATGTAGTGCGGTCCTGCTCCTCATCTGATCTGGGTTCCTTGGAGGTTTTATCAAAGAGCCATGATCATGGGACACTCTATCATGATCAGGATTATCTACCCCTACGTTTGACACCATAAATGAAATACAAAGCTATTTAAGTCAATTGGGTTTCAAAACAATTCATAAAAATAAATAGTAACACAATAGATCTATTTTAGGTCAATTGTTGAAGAAAGAAAAATAAACTGAAACAAAGAAGGAGAAAAATACAGTGTGACACGAAAATTGAAGTCTATGTGTGCATTTAGAATGAAGATAATGACTTACCTAAATTTGTTGCCAGATTACTTTCCTCCATATACTCAACGTTTAACGGAAGAAGAGAATCTAAATCATCATTTGAAGAAAATTGAACAGGGATATCATGGACCGTATGATGTGCTATATCTACTGTATCAATCAATTTGCTATATTAATTAATAGACAAAACAAATAAAGTTTGAATGTAAGTTAACTATCCACTAAATCGCTACCATTAGTCAAGTCATGAAGTGGAGTTCGTGAATGAGAGTTTGCAAGTGCGGCCATTGGATTTTCGGAAGAAGATGCAAGGTTATTGTCTTGTATATTAAATTGACGCGATCTTTTCATACCGGTGGTATTTGGCTCTGTTAAAATATCACTTTAAAATATTAATAATCAATTAATTAAGTTCAATATGGGTGGAGATTAATTCACAATGATGAAATACATGGAGAGAGTACTCACCATAATTCTCATCACACTGTCGTGTACGACCATTGGAAATGGTGGACGACTTCGTTAGCTTCCTCATTTCTATTTCTAATTAAATTAAAGTAACGGGAAGATATCAATGAGATTGACGGGGTAAACAAAACATGATGATAAGTAGAAACACATACCACCTAAGGAAAAGTCAAAAAAATTACAAACATAGAGTTACATATGAATAGATAATACTTGCAAATGAATGTGCAAATAATTGGAGAAAATTACAAAGGAGAGGATAGTGGCATAATACAAGAAGAAAGATGACTCATATCGTAAGGAAGACCAGTTTAATTTAGTAAATTACATGGCAGTAAAATCAAATTACATTCGTCAGCGATCAAAGTATTCAACAAATAACAATCAAACGCCAAAATAATATTAGGGGGAAAAATGATAATCAGTGAACCAAAAAATTTCATCCCCACAAATCCACATTTACTGTACAGTAAAACTATGGGAATCCCCTGATTGTTCAAAAAAATCCACTATTGACTTTTCATCTAGCTTCGTGGCTTCATGGGTCGGATACTCATAATTTCTGTGCTCTTAATCAGATTCCTCCATAGATATTTGTTCATGAGTAAAATTATGTATAGCAGTTACGCTTATTGCCCTGCTTCTAGAGCTAATGTGAATTGCCTTTCTAATGTTTCTAATATTCCAAAAGATTGCCATTACAGTAAATTTTGCACCCAAAGTTGAATATTTTAGTGTGCAAATTCTCCCTCCTGGTAGCATAATTGCCCGCACTACTGGTAGATATTTGGCTGTTTATTAATTAATTAAAAAATTTCCTAATAAGCCAAAAAACTGAAACGATGATTAAGTAGATAGAGAATCTAGATATATAGATGGCTTTAGAAGTTGATGGAAGAAATAATTGATGAACTGTATCTAATGAACTGTTATAAATCAATTGAATTTATCAACTATCACTAATACGGAGTCCGATGGTGTGTAGAGTAAACAGCAAGAAGGCAAAAACAACTTCTAATGGAAACAGAATGTATTTGGCTTTTAGAGAGTTTATTGGTTAGTCTTTCACCAGTCAACCTTGAAAATATAGCAGCAATATTCATGGTGTAGCATGAAGCGGTGGAGGTGCAATTTCCTTTTAAACAACTCGAGTAACGCATGGGGTCGAGGTTGCATTCAACGAACTCAAGATAACTGCGTGGCGTCTGTTGCGTTCGGATTTATTTAGAGTAATGCATTTTTTTGTGTAAACATGTCAAAATCTTATCTTATCTTATATATATATATATATATATTAAAGTAGAATAGTGGTCATATGCCATTTTTCCCGTCAAAACCACTATCCTACTTTTATATATTCTTTTATTTTATTTAATTTAATAAAAATAATAACAACAATAATCCTAATAATCATAAATAATAATATTAAATATATTATTAGATATGTGTAATTAATATGAAATATACAAACATACATGTACGTAGCCCCAAACCCCAAATTTTAGATGTTTTAATAATTCTCTAATTTTTGTTTCCTTCCATTATTAAATTTTAGATGCCCGGCCTTTTGGAATATGTTAATCAAGAGTTTCGGAATATGTTTTAATAACAATAATCATAATAATCATAGACGATGTTATGAAATATTTTATTATGTGTAATTAATAATATTATTAGATATGCGTAATTAATATTATTAGATTTTTTTCTCCATCTCTTCACCAATTGCAACACTTATCTCTTTACTTATTTCATTCTATCTCTTCACTTATTTTTCTTATTATCATAATGTATCTCTATAACTGACTATATCTTCACCAAATAACTTCAAATATATCCTTTTATCTTATCAAATAATATATCTTTTCACTCATTTCATTTATCATCATACAATTTCTCAAACTAATCAATTTATTATATCTCTAGAAATGACTTCAAATACATCCTTTTATCTTATAAAATAAGATATCTCTTCACTCATTTCATTTATCATTAATCTTATGCACGTATATTCGTTTAGTTTATATATTAACCATAAATAATAATATATTATTAATTCCCATTAAAACTCCAAATTAAACATTAATCTTACATATGTTTTTAACATAAATTATTTAAACAAAAAAAAATCCAAATAATATATCAATAAAAACTCAACGGTGTTATCAACGAAATTAAAACTTGGCGAAGATGAATAAAAAGTAAGAATAATAATAATATGAAATATATTATTAGACATGTGTAAACATCACCATACATGTTTTAGATATAATTCCAAATTGATCAAATTTATCTTCACAATAGAAGTTGCAAAATATTTTTTCTCCATCTCTTCACCAATTGCATCACTTATCTCTTCAATTATTTCATTTATCTTAATCATCCACATTCCCGTATTAAACAAACTCCACCTCTATAAATAGTCAGATAGTTCCAATACACTTCCAACCATTTAACTTCATAAAAAAAGGATATAAAGAGTTTATCTAGAAAGCCATTGCAAAACTTTGTCCTTTGACTTATTGTTGTTATGCAGAAGATGAGAAAAGTTGTTATCTAAAACAAAATTCCGTCTGTGACTTTGTTTACGGATATTAACCCCATGAAGTCAAGTTGGGTAATAGATGTTTGAGTCCTGAGAAAATGAAGCATGCCAACAGATGGGAATGTTGAATTGCTTTTCATGGATAGTGAAGTAAGAACCTTTCTTTGTTTTTTTTTTTGGTCGTGACATCATTTTAACTTAGTATATATTTTGTCATTTTTGCAGCAAACAAGGATTCATGCATGTATAAAGTAACCATTGGTGAAGAATTTTGCTCATAAGCTTGAAGAAAACAAGGTTTACCACATCATGAATGTATCTGTGGGGCAAAACAAGATGTCGTTGAAGGCTGCTTCGCATGAGTACAAAATATATTTCATGCCAGACAGTAAGATCGTGGAGCAACATAACGCCACCTTTCCAACCATGATTTACAATTTTCGATCCTTCCCTGATATCTTACGTGCACCGCATGATGATGAACTTTTATTTGGTATGATTTTCTTTTTCGGTTAATTTTATTTACAAACACTTACAATACTGAATATTGTTAACTTTTGTCTATCATTATTATATCAATCTTTTTCCCCCTCCTCAATAGACGTTTTAGGCTATGTTGTTCTCAATAATTTTGGATTATTCATTAAATACTATGCACTAATTTCTTTGTCCCCTTTATTTTTTTGTGTACAGTTTTGTCATCCCAACAATGTTCTGCACTCGAAGAGCTTTGTTCCACATGGATAGTACCAAACACTTAGACAAGATTGATTTTAGCGTAGCGAAAAAGGAAAACATATAATTTGTTTTTTGTTTTGCATCTTGAATAGAAGTTAAAAAAACTTCATTACATAATTTTTCAAACTACGACGTATTTTTTTACTAATTATTCTATTTCGTGCAACGCACGACTGTGCAACTAGTATGATATAATAACTAAAAGTGCATTCATTCCTTCTTTCCTCAAATATTATGCAAAAGTAGTAGAAAATAACTGCAAGCAACCAATTGTAAAATAAAACTAAAATAAAAACAAAACAATGGGGCCAAAAATGTGATTTCTACTTCAATTTTTGCATTTAGGAAGCTCAACACGAATCATAAGACAATTTTTAAAAGTTGTGCAAATCGGGACGTAGTAATTTCCATTGCTTCAAATAAAATCTAACCAATAGATTTCCATTCTAACATCTTGATCCAAACAAAATCAGAGGCTAGAATGAACTAGACCAAGTGAACAATCAAAGAACTAAAATCCATATCACACAATTCGAATAATCCAAATCACTTAATCAAGTTGATCAATCACGGAACTAATAACATCTAATCGAATTTCTCAACCTTGACCCTCTTAAGTTTATTGGTTGACATCTGTAGATCATCAACATCACAACTATTGGCTGAGTCATCTGTGGAAATCCTCTTTGAGGGAGTCATATACAAACATGTGACCTCGTTATCTACGACAGAGCTACTCGTCTGTCACGTAAACAATGCATAGGAATTAACAACTTAATGGAAATAGGCAAACCTTCAATCCAAGAAACAGTGAGGTAATATATACCTTACTATCATTCTGCGAAGGCTTGGAAAATATTCGCTCAAACTCGGAATCAGAGTCAACATCCTACAACAATGAGGCATGAAACAAATTAAGCAACTAATAATTCACTAAGTATTAAAACATAAAGCTCGGCAAGAGAGAGTACATCATTTATGACATGGATATCAGCCGCACAATACCCTCCATACTTTTCAATTGTAGCTGGATCATCAACTACGGAGTCAACACGAAAGACATCATTCTTTTCTAAACTGTCAGCCTTCGTGGCAATTTTGAAAATCAGCTTCTTGGAGACCAACTCCATAATTACTGGAGGACAAACCTTGGGTCAACCAATTCCTAGCAATTAGAGACCAAACAATGAAAGTCATGGACTTGAAACACTTGCTCAGGTAAGTTCAAGGAATGAAAATAGTGCAGTAATAAATTATTACCAGTGCCATCCTATTACGTAGCTCCAAAGCTATAAAACCGAAAAGCTGCTCACACTGTTTCTCCCAAAGTGTGAATGTGGCTTCCCTCACCTTTTCCTTTAGCTTAACACTCATAGTGTATATCCAAGTACTGGAAGAAGTGATAACTCTGCACTTGGCACATATATACTCTTTCCCATGTATTTTCAACTTTTTAGCACACCATTTAGTAGGACAAGCATAGTATGACCAATTACCCTTAGAAAGAACACTAACAACTGTACCTACAACGAAACATCCTTAGGCCTGATTTCAAAGAAACATTAATCAGGATACATGAGTGACCAAAATCTTAAAAGACTCATTTTATGAAAAAAAAAACTGAAAAAATACCTCAGCCATATTAAATAGTTGCTCAATGGTCTTAACCTCGGAAGTTCCCAACTCAGCCAACACTGACTCACAACTGTATGTAGACAGTCAGGGATGCAGTCTGAGATGAGCCTTCGGTACCATTAAATAATCTATAAGGCATAAAAACATTAATTATATTTGAAATAGGCAAAGTTGAAATCTATTTCCAGTAACATAAGAGCTAACCTGGTAGTAAACATTTCGACTTCTGGGATAGTAGGGTTAATAAGTAGCCTAGTCGCATTGTAAGAGTTTGATATGTCAAGCGCTACCCATCACCATTACCAGTCAATTTGAAAGTAGTAACACATTATGAATAATCAAAAACACACTTAAATACCCCTTAAAAAAACACACTTAAATATTTAAAATACTTCAAATAAGAAAACTTACTACGAAAATAATTGATTGGGCAGAGTTGGAGAACTACGACAATAGGTTTTGGCACGTGGGGTCAGAACCTTGCGCATCTCAACTGCATAATCATCCCACAACGTCACTGGAATGCAATTTTTACTTCAAAGAGAAGACAACAAATAGTTAATATAAATTCTAGGAAGGAAAAAAATTAAGAAAACTAATATAGACAAATGAGTACTCCAAGTCTTCGAGATTAAAGTTCACTTTGCCAGTGGATGTGGCAATTGCACGGGCTATCCGTGCCCGTTCAACGGGTGTGATTTGTCAGTTAACGAAGGATAAGACTTAAAATATACTGTCAACAAAAATCAATAAGGTAGAGCAATACCAAAAAGGTCAGTGTTATTCTTGGAAGTCTTCAAAACATCATTGAAAGGTTTGAAGTTATACAGGTGCAATTGAAAATCTGGCCATTCTTCAATGGAATGCTCTATTACTCGTGTTTTCTGTTAGAAACATAATTTCCACTCATGTTGCGCTGGTTTATAGTAAGGATCACTCTTCTCAACTGAAAAATTCTTCATTGCATACAAACCATGCTCACGGATTTGATTTTTAAACATGGCAATTAAATATGCCGCAATTGTTGCATGGATCCTCCCACCCTATGTAATCAGGTGAAGGAGATGATGATAATTAATTATAGTCATGGTAAGTTATATTGCATTCATCAATGACAAAATTAATGATAATTAATAGCCAAGATTTATTTTCAATTATGTATTTCCTGCTAAAAATAAATTTCCACACTTTCTTACGATCTATAACTACTATCTACTATACATTTTTCTTAAAAGAAATCAGTTTTCAATAAAGATATCCTGGCAAGAAGATCTGAGAGAATAGTTTTCTATCTAGCTAGCATAAAAAGTCAGTTTTCTACATATATCATTGCTCAGTCAGGTGAAAGAAATTTGGTTTTGGACCAAGTTAGGGGTGCTTAATGAGTCGACCAAGTTTTATATATTTAATGTTATTATTATATGTAATATAATACACAAAATTTGGTTTTGGACCAAGTTAGGGGTGCTTAATGAGTCGACCGGCTTAGGGGGCTTGCGACTCGTTTAACACAAGCCAGGCTTGGGTTGAGCCCCAAAATTAAGGCATTGCCCGAGCCCAGCCAATCTCTCTGGCTCGTCTTACCAGAGTCGAGTTGGCTTGTTATTCTTTATCAACATTTCCCTTTTATTTTTTTAAAAATTTTTGAGCAAGAATGTTAAAAGAATGAAAAACTCAAAGGTAGCGAGGAGAGCTAGCTCGGACTTGGCCCCCTACAAGTCTCGAGCTATAACCTGGGTCAAGTCTTGTTTTTAGCAGCACGAGCTTAAAAAAGCTCGAGTCTGTTGTCGAGCTAAAGTTTAGACTAGCGAGCTGACTCGGCTAACTTCGTTTAGATCCCCACGCCAGGTTTAGAAATGATTAGTGAAGTTGAAAAAATCACTAACAAGCAGGTCTCATTTAGACATGTTTATAGGTTTTAATTTATATACAGAGGCGTAACTAGGAGATAGTGTAATAAGTAGTTGAAACTTGACGAACCTAGTTAAAACACTAATTTTTTTTTTTAAATTTTTCAAAGGGTAATAAGAGGTATATAATAAGAATTGTTCTTCAATTTTATTTTTTAACAATATTTATTTTTGAACTTTCCTGAACATTGTTCGAAGAAGGAGAGGATTATTTTTTGGTTCGAATTGTATCGTTGTTATTAGATGCTCGTGTTCTGGGTAGAATGTCCTAAAATCAAACTACACTTCTTCCAGATTTTCCCTCCCTCACTTATATCCTCTTTTTATCAAAATAAAAAAGATAAAAAAAAAAGAAGAATGAGATTATTTTTGCGGGTGGAGGGAGACAAAGAGTATTACTTAGGAATGACAATGGGACAGGTATTACCCGATACCCGAGAGTGCCCGCCCCGAATGGGGCGGGTAATTATCGGGACTGGTACGGGGCTAAATTTTTTGCTCCGAAATCTTATCGGGGCGGGGACGGATTTTGGCCGCCCCGCCCCAATATCCGGTCTCTCTTTTTTTTTTAAAAAAATATTTTGTTCTCTATGAAATTTTGAATCTAAATGCCAAAGATGAAACTAAAATGATACTTAGAATGTCTTTTCATATAGTTTTAATTCCATTTTTTTCTATATATTTTTTAGTTATTGCTTAACGGGGTGGGTAACGGGTATTTTTTTGTACCCGCCCCGAATCAGCCCCGCCCCGTACCCGATTAAATTGGGTATGGGGCGGGTACTGGGGGATTTCTTAACGGGGCGGGGACGGGAGAAGGCATTTCCGCCCCGAATCCGCCCAATTACCATTCCTAGTATTACTGTTTTATTTACTGTAGGCATTCCTTGCCTTGGGATATTTTAAAACCAAATTCTTTCCACAACTTCAAGTTAAAAAATAATTAAAAAAAATGTTTACATTTTCAAGACATCCTTAGATTTTTGGATTTTCAAATTCTTTAGAAAACCAGTCAGACAAGTTAAAAAAATCAGGAAAAAGCCAAAAACTGCTACACTTGACTTAAAACGGGACCGGAAAAGTGGGGGAAAAAAGGGGAAAAAAACTAGTCAAATTAATAAAACTCGGCTAAAAAGTAAAAATGAGTATTAATTATTAGAAAAATTGTTTTCTTTTCTCACTTTTTTTTAGCAGTAAAAGTGTAAAACGTTCTAAAGACCAAATTTTTAATTTAAGAGTAATGCTATTTAGTATTATTGGTACTTGACACTATATCAATTTAATTATGTAATTGAAATAACTTCCAATGTATAAAAAAATCCTGACACGGGGATGTAGTAACAATAAATTTAAAAAAAAAAAAAGAAAAGAAACAAAAAACTTGCAATATATACACGGATGCTCTAACAAGCCAAAGTACGACGTCGTTGGAATCCCGTCAAAGATGAAAATCCACCAAAAATTAACGCGTGAAATACGAACTCTTTTATAGAAACACGTCAGAATATATCAATTGATCCAATCAAATTAAAACACCGCATCATTTCCTCTACTCACATTGGTCCTCTCGCTCCACGTCATCACCTTCTAGAATTCTATTTATAAATACTCCCAAATCCCCTTCAACGACCGTACAAAAGTCCCTCCTATTTCCGTTACGCCCTATTCATATATAAAAATAGAATCTACAGTTAAATTTTTCCCCGTCCATTTTTGTTTCCTGTGAATTTCACAAATGGCTGTGAGATTACGGATGTTGAATTCTGTATCAGCCTTTTTGTTGGTTTTGATTTCGAGCCAAATTTCAATATTTACCGCTTTGATTCCTGGACATGATGTCAATCCTCGCTTTCCTAAAGCTATATCTGTAAGCAAGATTTTGATCTTCAATTTTTTTCGTTATTGTCCCCTGTTGATTGTAGCTATGACATTTCTTATTTTGTTGATTGGTGTTTTTCAAATTATTATTGGGTTTTCTGTTTTGGTGATTGTAATAGGATTTAAAGACGGCAATTGTGAAGGGATTAGGACTTCAAACCGATGATGTTAAGATATCCGGGTTTGATTTGAGGGATGCCCTGGTGGGTAGATCGGCAGCTTATGAATTTGATATTGAAATTGATAACAAAATTCTTCCGCTTAAGCTTTTGGAGGATGTGAACCGATGGGAATACGTGGATTTGCCCATTTTTAGGGTGGAGGACGCGGAGGGAACACGTGAGGAAAATGGACTGGTGGAGAGGCGGCAATTGGGTGATCATTTGCCTGTCCTGGCACCGTTTCAGTTGGCTGGTCCAATGGAATTGTGGATTCAGGATGCTAAGGATATGAGGATTTCACTGCCGGTAAGTTCAAGTTGCAACTTTATATCTATTGTCTGTTTATAACATTTGTGCTATTTCTGGTGACGAGTATTGAATATCTGTCAATAGTCTTGAAAGTGAAAAAAAAGTATGTGAGAAAGGAAGATAAAATCATGTTCTTTCTGATATATATATATATATATATATATGATCTTATGGTATTTCTGTATGTATTGAATCTGTCAGTAGTCTTGAAAGTGAAAAAAAGTATGTGAGAAAGGAAGATAAAATCATGTTCTTTCTGATATATATATATATATATATATGATCTTACGGTATTTCTATATATACCTTTTGGATGCATCTAAGCTGCTTATATTGGATTTTTTTCCTTCACAAATTAGTATGATGATTGAGACATTAAGAATTTTGTAAGGATTGTTCAAAAGAATGAGAAGGATTACATTCTTGAACGAACTATAGGTAGTAGTTATGTGCAAGATGCCTGTAGACTTCTTGAGAAAATTATTGGAGGAGTTTTCCATGTTAACTAGACTGTAGAGTACAGTTAATGTGTGCCGTTGTGTTCATGAAAACTTATTATCTAGGAAGCTACCTTTTTTCGGAGAAAACCAAATCCTATGATTGTTGTCAGCAGGGGCAGTAGTTGTCTAGTTGGAGACAGGGCACCAAAACATTTTTCCCGGTTTCTCATTTTATTTAAGCTTAATTGTATTGATTGATGCTGCAAACCTTGCCTGTATGTGAAATTCTTAAGCCCTCCATACCAAGTGTCAGCTAGAATCAGAAATGTGTTTATCTTAACTGTCAGCTGGTGAAATTTGGTTTTGGGGGAGATTCTTATTATATATGAATTGATTGGATTATTCTGCAGTAGGATATAGCTTGCTTACCTTTCCATGACAGCGTCAGTAGTTCCTTATATTACGGATGGTGGCCTGAGATTCTATTTCTTGGGATTCTTTAATTTGTTTAAATGTTCCTTACCTTATTTTTGGAAGTTTCAGTTTACTTTTGTTTCTTATTTGATGATTGATTTTGTTGTTCCAAATGATACGCAGCATGATGTAGATGCTGGCATACTAAAGAAAGTAATCTTAGCAGATGGTGCAGTGGTCACTGTTAAGGGGGCTAGGTCAGTCAACCTACGACATCCAGTCGAGCTTCCACTTCCATTCAATCAATCAACAAACAATGGCTTTGCCTCAGGTCTTTTAACTCTAGCAGAGCATCTTCGCCATGCCTCAGGCTCACAAAGTGGGTCCCTTCTTTCCCTACGCATTGTTGGACCAACATCCCTTACAGCCCCTACCTCACCATCACCCTCATCTGGCAACAGACTTAAGCTTAAGCGTCTTGCACCTGGCCTTGTGGAGCTATCATCAGCCTCAAAGAGGGAAGGGTTGAAAGCTGATGCCATCTCCACTATTGATCTCAAAGAAGAAGCTACTGCACTTCTGACACCTGATAGATTCACCACAATGTGGCCTCTTGTTTCTGTCAATGGCTCAAATTCTAACTTGCTTGGTTTTGAGGCACTGCTCTCTTCTGTTCTTGGTCCCAAAGCAAAAAAGGACGGTACTTTCAAGCTGTTGAAGGCAGATGTATCAGCTCAGACTTTTATAAAGATGACTTTTGGAGTAGAGAAGAAGGTAAAAGAAGGAGATGGGATTTGGGAGAGTTTGCCAGAATGGAGGACAAAACCCGGGACCATAAGGACTCATTTTGAAGTGCTGGCAAAGGTAGATGGAGACAAGGTTGTGCCAGAAAGAGTGGTACATGTTGATCCCATGATGGGGGAGGATACTGTGGCACAAAATGTGCTCGTGGGCAACATGACCATGTCGCAGATGCCTGTTGTTCACCCACCTCCAAATCCTTTTCTTCTGTGAACTCTTGTGGTAGACATGATATTATTGAAAACTGAAATTGGGGCAAGTGTAAATATTTCCTTTCTTTCCCCCTTACCTGATAGAAACAGTCAACCAAATCATGTACACTAGTGCTGAGAGATTTTACCAGTGTAGAAAACAAACTATATAATGAAATCATAACGTCAATTTGGTTGGACGAGTTTGTGTTATCGCTTGGTAATCTTCCAGATTTTCTTCGCTATGATGCACTGGCTGTTATGCTTCAAGAAACGTGTTTCTTTCAATTCTCCTTTAAATAAATGACACGGAATGCTCGCTTTGATTTTATCCATATGTATTTTTGAGGGATGGTCAAAAGAAAACCAGCTTCAGCTATTTTAAGCATATATATTTCTGTAGAAATTTTTCAGAACATTTACCAGGACGTTAAAAATGCAGCAAGGCCATAAAAGTAAAGTTTTAGTTACAGAACTGAAGTGTTTTATTTCCTAATAAATGAAACTCCCTTCTGAATGCTTGCTGCTAACTCTTTCTTTGCTTTCTCCAGTCCAATCCTGTTGAAAACCATGGATTACAAATTAAATTCTTGCTCTTTACAAGTAGTATGTATAAACCTTATTTTGTTGCACAGCACAGGTGTATACCTTTCATACTCATTCAAGGGTCCAAGTTGGTAGACCTCTTCCGCCCCTCTGCGGCCTAGTCGTATTTTAGAAGCGAAGAAGGGAAGCTCGGTAACCTGCAAGTGATGGTTCTTTGTCATATCAGAAAATACTGCAGACAAGATCAGGGTAAAGAATTAGCAAAATTAAGGCACTGGAATGTACCTCAGAAGCTACAAAAGCACATTCAACAATGCCAGCATCTCCTTTCAAGCCACGGAGACAGGTGTCTGCAAATTTTACGGCTGCATATGCCTAAAAGGGTAATTCAATTTTTTTATACGCTATAACTTGCTAGGATCAGAGACTTATATTTGTTTTGTTATTATTGAATGTTGATTGAAATAACTAACCATTGATAGCGTTGCAGAACCAGCACCTGCTTTTGCCTATAAAAATCGTAGATATTTTACTGCTCGTTATAAGGTGATGAAAATATGTAGCAACTGTTGCTGATAGCGGTTTGAACTTAGATATTCCAACGGGATTCTTAATATTATAACTTACGAAAATATGAATTGTGTATGTTCTTTTTCTGCTAATTGTCAATGGACTATACCTGAACAACCTCAGTTCCACCATCTTGAATGCGCTTGGTCAGGTATTCGGTTTCCTCTGCTGTAAATGAGGCAGGAGGTTTTACCTACAGAAGAGCAGCCTAAGTTTGCTATAGCTTAAGACTGATTTAGTAACAGGTAAACCCGGGAAAACGAGGGTGGAGAGCGTAATAAGAACTGTTCTCAAACCTGTGAGAGAAGAGGCAAAATTGTCACGCCAGCATGACCACCAACAACAGGAACACTGACTTCTCTAGGATCAACTCCCAAAACTTCTGCCTGAAAGACAAAATTGGAAAAGAGAGAACTGATCAGTCCGAATGAAGATTTTCAAATAACAACGGATAAATTACGGTTATTCAGTTTCACAAATTCATACCACAAAAGTGTTCGCTCTCACAACATCAAGCATGGTAACTCCCAACAGCTTCTTTGGATCGTAAGTGCCTGCTTTCTTGAAAACTTCTGCTGCAATTGGAACTGTTGAGTTTACCGGATTACTAATCAAGTTGACTATTGCATTAGGACAACATTTTGCAATCCCTTCACAAAGGGTTCTCACTATTCCAGCATTGATATTGAAAAGGTCGTCTCTGGTCATTCCTGGCTTCCTCGGAACGCCAGCAGGTATGATCACAAGGTCCATCCCTGTAAGTGCAGCCTCAAGTTGCTGCTGTCCCAGAAAACCTTTAACCTATAACTCAAAATAAAATCCCGTTTTACACTTTGGAGAAGAGGGAATGAAGTGAAGCTCTAATCTTCCTCAAGAGAGCAATAAAAATCAAGTTAAAATGCTAGAAATGGATACTGAGTCTTATAATATTTCATCTCAATGTAAGAGCTGTATTAACTTGCTGCTTAGTACAATGGTTTTTTCTAACTTTTCAGGCAGAGACTCTTCAAAACAATTCTTTACCCTAGAAACTTTAAGTCTATTTACAAATCAAGTCCATTGAGATGTAGAGACTCACCACAGCACCAGTATCCATATGGCTGATATCAGCAGTAACCCCGGGGGTGTTAACGACATCATAGAGATGCAAAACCGAGACTAATGGATTCATCTTCATTAACAAGGAGAGGGGTTGGCCAATTCCTCCAGCTGCACCCAATACGGCAACTTTGAATCCAGGTGCCCCGCCTTTTGCTCTGCATTCAGCTCGCCTCAAACTGGTAACCTCCTCCATCTTTGATACACAATTATGGTCAAAATGAAGCATCAAAATAGGAATGCTAACAAGTGCATGCTTGATATTTCAGGATTTATAGTTCTACTAAACGCTACATTAAGTAAGAGTTTAGCTTCTTTTTCACTACAAAAAACACATAAAGTAGCCACAGACCTGCTGATTTGCAGGATGGAGATGAGCTGATATCCTGGCAATGCGTTCGTTAGCTTCGGCAGTCTGCATGATTGTGCTATGTTGGCTTGCTAGTTTCTTGAATGGGTCTGTACTTGGTAGCAGGGTGAAATATAATAATGTATTTGCTTAATGTTTAAAATGAAATCTTATATGCTTACAAGATTTTGTGGAAATGGATTATTCTCAAGCTTTATCTTTGTATCTTGTTTCTGTGGCTCTTATATATTCAGCTTTGGTTGGTTGTTTTTCTTCCATCTGGTTGATTTGGAAGGCAAAATGGCCTGAATTTAGAAGTCCCTTTCACTGATCGTGTGAAATAGCCATTCTGCTGTGGTTTTTTTGTGTATTGGCTCCGGTTGAGTCGCTTGTTCATCATTCGACCCTCTTCTTCATCACACCCCATCCGATAGACCCGTCCTGGCTTAATCTCACCACTCCCGAAACTAAAAGTATATATTTTTTATTTAAGCGGGAGGCTAGTATAATTGACATTTTTATATTGAGAGTAGGTAAATGTCCATAAATACATTTACTTAGCATTAGACTAGAAATCGGTATCATAAATGCTTTTTGAGTTATTGAAAATATGCTTTTATATGTTAAACTTTCATTAATATTGTTAGAAAAGAAAAATTTAATAATATTTTTTTCTCACTTATCTTTCATTTTAAAGTTGACAGATTTTGGTGATCTGGCACTTAAGGGTGTGCAAAAAAGTCGGGGCTGGTTGAACCGGCTCGAACGGGCCGGTCTGGCCCGGGCTTTGGTTCCAAAATGACCGGTCCGGTCCGGTCCCGTCTCAGGTTTTCTTTTGAAAACTCGGAAATCCGGTCAAAGACCGGTTGACCTTCTTTCTTTCTTTTTTTTTTTTTTAAATTGAAATCCGGTTTTCACTTTTCATAATACCCAAGAGGTAAGAATTAAAATTATTTCTTTTATATTGTCATTTGCAAAAATGTCTATATAATTTATAAGCCACAATTATTTTACCTTTTTACAAAACTTTCAATGTGGGACAATTATTTAACTTAAAACTAAGTATAAAGGACCAAGAAAATTATTAATTTGCCTCAAAGTCTACAAAATTTTCTTTACATAGTCACATGTACAAAGGGTTGTCATCTTATTTATAAGCTCCAATCATATTGCTTTTTTACAAAACTTTCAATGTAGGACAATTAAAAAGTTAAAGTAATACCACTAAATTCTTTTTCAAGTTGAAATTTTTTTGCCAATAAACTTCTTTAAAAAGCATCATTATTTTATTATTTTTTAAGCAATAGCCAAAAATAATTGTGTTAATATATAATGTTACTAGAATTTGTAACATTGTAAGGATTTTGTTAAAAAAAAATTGTTTAGATTTATAATATATTTTGTTGACTCTATTTAAGCTATATGCTATTATTATATAAAATATATATTTATATATACATGTGGAGAATTGTGCTTATACATCTTCTTATTTATTTAAGTGGTTTTCTTATTGGTAAAAAATGTAAAATGGATTTTCTTGCTTTTATTTTAAGTGGTAAGTGTTATTTATTTTTGATAATTATATCATTTTTGTAATATTTAATCCCTATAAATGTACAATAAATTTGAAATTATCTATCGTTTGCCTTTTGAAAATATCAAAATTGTATCGTAAAATTATTAAAATTATAAAGTAGATATAATATTTATGATTTTTACATTTATTTTCTAATTTAAGATACATATTTCAAATATTTAATAATTTTAGATTTGTTAAAATAAAAAAATGAGAAATACAGGTAAATCTAGTACTTCTACCTTACAGATGCATGTTAATACTTTTGTTGCACATAAAGCCCTTCTATTTGTTTGTTCTAAACTTTGTTTATATGTGTTTTTACGTTACTAAGTCTATAGAAAATTTTTTTATAAACCCGGAAAAGCCCGAAAAAAACCAAATTCATTACCCGAGCCCGAACAGAAACCGAAACCGTTTGAGCTTGCCATTTTTGGGACCGGGACCGAACCGAAGATGTTTAGTCCGGTCTTATTCCTTCAAAAACTCAAGACCGAAACCCGTTTGCACAGCCGTACTGACACCTTTATATGTACAATTCTCAATGTGTGGCCATATGACATCACCAGTTTGCCAAATCCTGCCCATTTTGAATTGATCCAAATATGCATAACGTCATCTCTGTTTTGGGCTGTCAATTGATATACAACTAGAGGAATCTACACAAGTAGCACCAATTTATTGAGATTCAAATCTTCATTTTATTACAAAAATTCTAAGGAGATATGAAAATGAGACATGAATAAATGACATTGTATATGTAGCATACTTGTATTGGATAATGAAAAAGTGACCATGTAATCATCTACCAATGAGTGTGTGCCATGTGAGAATGTCACTTATTAATGTCACATTTTCACGTCTCCCTAAAATTGCTCATTTTATTATCATAAAGAGTGGGTTTACCCATCATTTTTATATAAAACGAGTAATGCTATAGGAGATATTCCTTTTTCTGGATCTCATTTCCTAGTAAAATAATTTTATATAGTACCAGTGATGATACTGAGTACCAATCTATGTGGCAATATATATGACACTAGATGAAAATTGGAATTAAAAATATGCACATGTAACCCACTTTTTTTTTAAATATATATACAAAGGGGATATAGGGGAGGGGTATGTGTGGTTCGAAATCAAAACCTCTCACTTGAAATGTGAGTATCTATCCGTGAATTGATGTCACCAGTACCACGGTCAAAATGAACTCTTGCCTCCATTATCTCTCTCAAATCTTGTCATTTCTCACAACCCATAAACTAGAAACATTAAAGTATCATATATTTAGCGTCATACTTTCATAAAAACTAATAGTAGTTTCTATGAAACTAATATTGGTTCTAGATCAATTTTAACCCATAGACCCTAGCTTGGGGTAGATAGAAGAATAAGCCATTATTCTTTTATACTTGTTATTATTTTAATTATTATCAAAGCAAATGTAGTATTATATTATAGACTTTTCGGTTAATCTCCTTTTCCCAAATAAACGTATCACAAGTCTTTGATGCAAGTCTGCATAATAACTTCATTATCATGGAAAAATTCTATTGATGAAAAAATTATTTATAAAAATTATATCACCAAAATCACCCACTTAGATTGAATTTTGTTCACTTGTCTACTGTGAGTAGGGTTGTACTGCCCACTTCTAACGCGGAGCACACATAGTCGGACGTGATGCACATATGACAGCCATGTGCGTCGACTATGCGTGTGTCACGTCAGAAGTGGGCAGGTTACAGTGGACGGGTGAATATAACTCTATAGAAGTCTGTTAAAGTCCTAATTCATACATTCACCAACCGGTAACACAATATTTGGCAGAAGGGAAAATGACCAAGGTATGGGATAATTTGATAATCCACCAACCCAACAACTCTTTTTGGAATTTGTAATGCCTTCAGACTTTTATGCTCTTATTAATAATATAAAAAGACCAAAATAATAATAATAACAACAACAACTAAGAAAATTAAGTGGATTTTTTTAAATTTAATTTAACACTCTTTCCCTCCCACTAAGATAGAATTATTTTTCATTTTCGTTTGTCACAAATTATAGTCCAGCTCCTCTATTGAGAGTATAATTTATTTCTCAGTTAAATAAAATACCCCTATTTTAAGTTTTTTTTTGGGTAATTTTTTTAATTCGCTTAAAGAACTTTTATACACGCACATACATGGGGGGAAACGAGGGTTCGGGGATGGGTAAGTGTAGTTTTTCTTTAATTTTTTTAATTAGCTATAAAGAATATTTTTTGATACATGGGGATATAGGGAGGGGAAGGAAATTCAGAGAGGGACAAGTGTAGTTCGAATCTAGGATTTTCTACCAAAAACGCATGTATTATAACCACTGAAACACAATTCGGACCCCCATTTTAAGATAGTTGAATCAAACATTAATTTTTAAAATCAACATTTCATTTCCTAAATAAATAGTTAAACACTTTCACACTTATGTCATTTATTGTAAGAATAAAATAAGAAGATAATTAAAAAATTTTATAATTATAACTACATTTAATATATTTTTTAAATTATGTGTTCCTTCAAAAAAAAAAAAAAAAAATTCTATGTGAAAGTTTACAGTCGCCTATCTTAATAATGGCATGGTATGGGTGTATAGTATTTTCAAAATCTTTGCTTTTACATATTTTGATAAGATTTTATGGAAGAGACAACGAATAAACAAATAAAGGGTTAATTTCACATATCATCCTTAACCTTCGGGGTTAGTATCGACTAGGTCCCTTAACTTTTTTCAACACGCTGAGTCCTCAACCTTTTATTAAATTACACAGAAGGTCCTTTTAACTGTTTCTGTCGACTTTTCCGTTAAATCTTCAACCAAATTACCATTACACCTTTATCTTTTTAAATAAAAAACAAAAACTTTTAAAATATAAAAAATAATACAAAAATTTAAAAAAAAATGGGGACCCCCCATTTGGCGGCCTTTTCTGGCATCCATTGGCTGCCAGAAAAGGTAGCCACATGGGGGGAAGACCCCCTCGGGTGCCATTTACGACAGCCACATGGGGGGAGGGAAGACCCCTCCCCAATGAGACGCTATTTTCCGACAGCTCACCAGGAGGGGTCCCCCCTCCCCAATTTGACTGCTAGAAATAGCATCCATTTCTGACAGTCAAATGGGGGGGAAGACCCCCTGTGAGCTGCTGGAAAATGGCAGCTCACAAAGGGGGGGTCTCTCTCCTTTTTTTGTTTTTTTTATTTTTGTATTATTTTTTATATTTTAAAAGTTTTTGTTTTTTATTTAAAAAAGATAAGGGTGTAATGATAATTTAATTGAAGATTTAACGGAAAAGTCGACGGAAACCGTTAAAAGGACCTTCTATGCAACTCAATAAAAGATTGAGGACTCAGTGCGTTGAAAAAAAAGTTAGAGACCTAGCCATACCAAACCTAAAGGTTAGGGATGATATGTGAAATTAACCCATAAATAAATTTCACTAATCCATTTTTTAGTGGAGCGTTGAAACAACGCAATGCAAGCAAATCGGAATAATATTTCAAGAAATCAAATCAGGAAAAGGTCGATGAGAATCCACAACTATAAAATGAATCTTACAGGTATACCCTCAAAAACACTGCTTCCTCGCTCACACGTCCTTAAACCTCTGAACTCTTCCATAGCTGTTTCCTCCTTAAACAAGAATCTTAGAAGACCAGGTAATCTTAGAAGACCAGGTAACTCGCCATCTCTCCCTATTACGTAAATTTTAATCAGATGAAGACGCCAATAATTCAAGATTTCCTTTTCTTCCACACCACCCCCACCCCCTTCCCCAAGAAAAAAAAGGGGTAAAAAGATGCTATACCTTCTTCAATTGATTTCATTTTCTTCATACTGGGACCTAGATTTGATATTTTGATCGATAATGTTTAAACGAAATCAAGATTTTTGCACTCATGACAGCAAAAAGAAGTAAACCCCTATTTTTTTCTTAATTTTTATGTAAATAATGGGAAAAAAATAATCCCAGCGTCCATTTGTCACTTCTTTACCTACACCGCTACACGCATAGGGATACTGGGTAAATACTATATCTTAGTTGGTTCTAGCAATTCTTCTGCAAAGGAATTTAGTTGTATTTGTATTACTCTGTCTTTTTAGGAAGAAAGATTTTATCTTTGCACAATCAAAACCAAATTCAAGATTCTTATAAGGGCGAGCAGGGAGTGAGCATGGAATCATTGGATTTGAAAGTGCACTTTCCAGAAATGAGTAACAATCTTTACCCTGATATAGAGTCGTACCATTCTGGCTTTTTGGAGGTTTCAGATATCCACACCATTTATTATGAGCAGTCAGGGAATCCAAGTGGACATGTGAGTTATCTTTAACTGTCTGCTTTGGGGCATATCCAAGCTCGATAATTAAGTTTATTCTAAGCTCATACATTATGTTTTTTAGTTGGAAATTGCAGCCTGTTTCATATTTGCATAATATGAGAAGTGTAGCTTCGTTGTGCAACATGGAAGTTTAGACTTGCGTAACCAATTTGTAACAAAGCATTGCTTTTTAAATGTTATTATACTATTCAATCTGGTTCAAGAACTTTATCCCAAGTGGTAAGCCTATAGGTTAGATCATATTTTTCTTCCTTGTTTGTAGTGTTTGTGGGATGGGTCTCATTGGGTCACCAATGGTAACTACTTTAGTCAAAGGACTGAAATTGTGGCAATGTATCTTTCCCTTGTTTCTCATTCTGTTTCCTGTCTTTAGAAAAGCCTGTAATAGAGTGCCCCATGAAGTTCTTTGGTGGCAGTTAGAGAAGTCTATCAGATGTATCATCAATTTTACTATGATGGAGCAGCACTAGTTAACTGTTGGATGTCTCTCAAGAATCAGTTATGCCTTTGTCCAAGGTTCATAAGCTACGCAAATATAAAGCAGCCCTTTTTAATATGTTATTAATGATGCAGCCAGTAGTTTTTCTCCATGGAGGACCAGGAGGCGGAACTTCACCTAGTAACCGAAAATTTTTTGATCCTGAGTTTTACAGGATCGTTCTATTTGATCAGGTTAGTTCTCTTAATTATTAATTTTTTCTTTTCTTCTCTTTTTGATGAAGCTATTTGCTATATCATGCAACTTTTGTACTAAAAGTTTGTTTCTTTCCAGAGAGGTGCTGGGAAAAGTACACCACATGCGCGCTTGGTGGAGAATACGACATGGGACCTTATTGAAGACATTGAGAAACTAAGAGAACACTTGGAAATTCCAGAATGGCAGGTTGAAACGTTTTAACTTGAGATGTTTGGTAATTCTTCTTTTCAGGTGTCTTATCGTTGTTACTTTGTAGGTTTTTGGTGGTTCATGGGGAAGCACACTTGCTCTTGCCTATAGCCAATCACATCCAGATAAGGTTTTCCATTTCTTTATTTTCCTACTCTACTAAGAAGTTATAACTCCATAGTTCCAATTACTTCAGGAGATACTTTTGGTCATCTTTCTTTCTAGGTCACAGGCCTCGTCCTAAGAGGAATTTTTTTGTTGCGCCAGAAAGAAATTGACTGGTTTTATGAGGGTGGTGCTGCTACCATATTCCCTGATGGTATTTTTCTTTCGTATTTTCTTATCATGGTTCTTTAACGATATCTGAGGCTACCTAAGTTCATGGGTTTACAGTGAAAGGATTTTTCATTTTAAGTTGGAATGGAAGAAAACCAAGGAGTTACATAGAGCAAGCAGATTACATTGTCCTGAAACCCCAGAAGCAAAAATTTTAAGTAACCTGTTTTTTTCCTTAGTTCTTATCATAATGGTTGTTTCATAATCGTGTTCAAGTTGAAAAATCTAACCTATTCTCTTCTTAGTTTCCAGATTTCTATCAACTTATATTTCTTAAATCCTTAATTGAGTTGGCGAATTCCTGAGACCCTAAAATTCTAGAGGTTGAGCCCTTTCTGAGAACATGTAACATACCTGTACCAAATCCAGTGATGAATTTTCAGTGTATTCAAAGTACTGTTTAATTGTCCAAACTCTTCTCCAGTTCTGTTATTTTTATCATTCCTTACACATCAGCGATGCCTCATCATCACAATCAAGTTTGGCCAATCATAAAAAGTTGAATAATGATTAAATAAGTAAAATGTAAGGATTAAATCTTTTATTGCTTATACTTTGAGATAAGTTACTGTCACGCTAAGGTAAGAGTTACTAACCACTGAAATAAGTCACTCTTTTTAATTTGAAGTAAGAAAAAGTAACACGTAGCATGTTCGGAGCTGCTTATATCATAATCTTAGCTCTCACAAACATGCTCCACCAGAAATGCTCAAAAGAAAAATAAAGTAAAATAATAAAATAAAAAAAGAAGTTACTTTTGCTTTGAAGCTTATAGTTAGTTACATGTATTTCTTAAATTCTGTCTGACCCTTGTTTGGTAGTTCTTGTCAATTGGATAAATTACATAAAGATAATTTATTTTTTAAAGTAAATTGGTTGTGCATTTTCATTCTTCTGATTGGACTTTCCTGGAGCTTTGCATCTAAGAAGCCGTGCAATCTTTTCTACTGCAGTCTGGGAGCAATTTAGGGATCTTATTCCGGAAAGTGAGCGGGGCTGTTTTGTGGAGGCCTACAACAAGAGGTTAAACTCTGAGGACAAGGAAACACAGGTAAGGTTTTTACTAACTGATTCATGCATTTTTTTTAATGTCCTTTTCTGGTTATGCATGGGATCCATGACCCACCAGTGGAGAAAGTGAAAGAAGCAGAAAGCTTATAATTAAAAAGAAATGAAAGAGGATAAGAACAAAAAAGGATGTTGTTTACTTTTACTACTGAAATGGGGCTGTTTCTTGGTGTTCTCTTGATATGATAGAGCTTCATACCTTCTTAGATGTATTGAGGATTGTCTAATATGGGTTTGGCCTCGTTGAGTAGTTACGTGGCGTTCCATTTCCTCAATGTTCATTTGTTCACTAATATGGAGTGTACTATGTCGTTGATTGCACAAAATTTTCAGTCAAAACTGAAAATCTTGAGTTAAACTTAAAAAAAAAAAAAAAAAGGTAATTGTTCCTATCAGGATTACATTGTTACCAACTGTAGATATTACGTGCTAAAGGAATATTCCTCTGTTTCTTTTACCTCCAGTAAACCAGGACTTAAGATATGCTTTTGTCTTTACACATCACTTTCTGAGGGTATTGTAATCCATTTGAACAATCGAGCATGGCAATAATGTATCTTAACATATATGTTCTTTTATTTTTTTTCCCCTGTGTTATGGCAATTATTTGTTTCCCTAAATTCCTTAGATGTTCAGTATGCAGCCTCTAGAGCATGGACAAAATGGGAAATGATGACTGCACATCTTCTCCCAAATGAAGTTACAGTAAAGAGAGGGGATGATGATGAATTTTGCTTGGTAAGTAAAAATAACTGGAGGATTGGCTTTTTCATAAATTTGAGAATTGAGTTTTTTTATCTTGCCTAGTTTAATTATGCCAAACTTATGCACGGGGTGAACTTGCTAATTGAATTTTGTAGTCCCGTGACCCATCAGGGATCACAATTTTTTGCTTTGTTGATCTGCGGATCAGAAAATTTCTTACAATTCAGGGTGGATATCCACTGGATGTGGTACATATCGGATTTTTTTGGTTTCTCTATGAGGCTAACTGGACTGCATTATATTTTAGACTTGACTAATAATCAGCAGCTCATTGAATTTTCTGCTCTTTCTAATGCATATTTTATTGTGTAAAATGTGAAAAGATGCTATTTTTTGAAACATCATATATGCATCTAAATGAAAATTTGCAGATACGCCCTCCTCCTTTCTCTGGAAAAAGAAGAAAAAATATGGAGCCCAAACATGTAAAATGTTGCTAAAATAACTACAGTTTTAGTTCTAAGAGGTTGGGGACCATGAAACATTCCTTCAATATACTCTATATTATGGTCTGCGCTACCCCACTTATACTCATAGGAAGCAAAGGAATGCTGCTAAATGTGTTGTTTGGAGCTTGAAGTTGGGTGGCCTTCTACTTCTGTCCTTGTCTTGGCTTGAAGCTTCTATAAATCTTGACATGTGTTTATACATATCATAACATGCATTTATGATTTTTCTTTTAGGCATTTGCAAGGATTGAGAACCATTACTTCATGAACAAAGGGTTCTTTCCTTCGGACTCATTCCTGTTAGATAACATTGACAAGATAAGGCACATCAACACTGTAATTGTTCAGGTATTGCTCCTTTCTTGTGAGTTTTTACCACAAATAACAGGCATATATGGTTTCTTGCATGTGTTGTTTGTTTAAAAGGGAAGTATGCAACGTGTAAATTTTGTGCAGATTTTCTACCTAAAAAATTGTTCTTCATAGATAATGCTTTTAGTTGGTACTGAATTAAAAATTCTGTACTTCTGAGGCATTGGCGTTAATTGAATAAATTGGGAATATTCAGGCCAAGCCAAGCCATTCAATGTAAAACAGATGAGCATGTGCCTAATTCCCTCGATTCACTCAAGTGTTTCAGTGGACATGTAGCTTGAAGTCTGTTT
>CAVNYN010213105.1:30545-45173 GCA_963692815.1 Nyctanthes arbor-tristis
CATGTGTTGTTTGTTTAAAAGGGAAGTATGCAACGTGTAAATTTTGTGCAGATTTTCTACCTAAAAAATTGTTCTTCATAGATAATGCTTTTAGTTGGTACTGAATTAAAAATTCTGTACTTCTGAGGCATTGGCGTTAATTGAATAAATTGGGAATATTCTGGCCAAGCCAAGCCATTCAATGTAAAACAGATGAGCATGTGCCTAATTCCCTCGATTCACTCAAGTGTTTCAGTGGACATGTAGCTTGAAGTCTGTTTCGAGAAACTTTATTATTGTGAGAAGTCATTCTCTTTTTGAAGTGAAGCAACTTGAATTCTATTCCATATGCAATAAAATTTAAAAGTTAGATATTCTACTAAATTTGTTGGTTATTGGGATTCCATTCTAGTACTTGTTATTTACTAGAAATTCTTCTAGAAAATTCTTTCGTTACCGTATAACAAAATCTCTATTTGTCATTTCATTTTTACCGCATTATTCTTACTACTGTGTCAGGATATTTATTTTTCTCACCCAAATTTTCCTAACTCCTTAAGATTTTGGTCCTCTCTATTCTCTCTCTCTCTCTCTCTCTCTTCTTTTTTTGGTATGTTATGCATCATTTTCATCTTATGCAGGGAAGATATGATGTTTGCTGCCCAATGGTGTCTGCCTGGGATCTACATAAAGCTTGGCCAGAAGCTGACTTCAGAGTAAGTGGGGAATTCCTATTTATATTTGACGGAAAAATTTTCATAATTTATATTGGGAGTATATTTGACTAAGCTCTGGTGGGAATTGCTATTTATTTATTAGTGCAAAACCTTCATAATTTCTATTCATCTTGGGAGTATGTTTGACTAAGCTTAAAAAGTTCTACTTGAAAGTAAACATGATTCATTTCAATTTAAATAATTCTTTAATTGTTTAAAGTTGGACATAATAGTTACTTATACCAAAAGTAAGGTGAGAGTTACTTTCAAAGTAATAGTTTCATCGCTAAAAATTAATTTTAAAAGATTGCTTGAATAAACATGTTTTGGTGCTATAGGCATTTTTATTTATTTTGAGCTTCACCAAACATGTTATGATAAACATTTTATTTTGAGCTTCAATACTCCTGTAATAATATGTGAATAAACTTGAAAAATCTTTCTAGAATTCTACACAAAATCCATGTGCCCTGTCTCTCTTTTGACCTGTTAACTATTGAGCTAGAAGCACTGCAAGAAACACGAGCTAGGATACAACATAATAGCCAGGATTCATTTTTCAGAATCTCTACACCTCATAAGCTACTCCCGTAATGTCCAAAAACTCCTCCAATTTATTTTAGTGATGTGGGATGTGTTGTGTGTTTTTCTCTTTAGAAGCCCTTGTCCTTGAGGAAAGATTTACATGTAGGTTTAGTCAGGAATGTCTAAATAGGCAATGTTTTTATAACATCCATTCACCAGGTATTTACAATTTCATGAAACAAGTAAATGAACATTGCAATGCTTCTCCAAATAAGATAATGCTGATTGTGAGTAATTGATCTCTTATTACTAATTTCCATACTTGTATAACCTACAACTTCACGTGCTTTCATAATTCATGACTTGTTGAGAACACTCCAAAGTTAAAGCTCACGGGTTGGAACCTCTTAACAGAAATGCTTTGCTTTACCTGCTTTGTCATAACTATATCTGACTTCACATTCTGTTTCACGATTTTCTTTACATGCCTGGACTTGAAAATCTCTGGTGAGGCCCAGCTCAAGGCTCTTCTCACTGTAAGACTAACAAAAGCACCTTGCACATTGGTTGTGAGGCAGTTTGTTCGAGGCATATCTTAGTTGAATGAGGCACACACACGTCACAGCACCGACTCAAGGTTTCGGAGTCCTGCACTTAACTCTCATCTACTTTAGGTGACATGATTTATCCTTCTTCCCAGAAATTAAAATGTTTTATTAAGGGTAGATTATTTCTGGTTTATTATGCATCTGCTTTGCATTTTAATAATTTTATTATTATGGGTAGATTGTTTTTGTTTTTTCATTATTTATTTATTTAGTTATTATTTTTGTTTACGTTGAATTTTAATAATTTAATTAAATTATTTAGTCATGACAGGGAAAAGAAGAAAAGCCTCAATATTGGTTGTGCATTTTCTGACAATTTTTATACATTACCACTTTTATGGCCTTGATGATTTTTGCTTTATACTTCGCCAAATTTGTAATTTTTCCAATATATTTCAGGTGGTTCCAGATGCAGGACATTCTGCTAATGAACCGGGGATATCAGGACAACTGGTTGCTGCAACTAATAAGATGAAATCAATCATCAAGGAAAAGTATTGCTAAAATCTTCAGCATTGTTTTTCTACAAGTAACACCTGGTGTTGTGAACCATTATTATTTCTTGTCGATTGTGTATCTAATCCACAATAAGATGTTGACAAGAGCACGCTGAAGCTATGTATTTGAGTTGAACTCGGTCTCCTTTCTATGGGTGAATCATTATTACTTTTTTCATTGTATTTTACTAACAGGCTTGTACTAGGTTAGAAGTAAAACTTTACTAACAGGCTTGTACTAGGTTAGAAGTAAAACTGGGTTGTTTGCAAACTCATCTTCCTTGTTGAAGCGAACATGTGAAAGATTGAGATTGCCGTAGCATATTTCATATATGATCAGGTTCCAAATTATATGACCGTGTTTCATTTGGAACGATAAACTATGAGCAAAGGGACGACTCCTGAAAGGAAACCGGTAGCGCGTATATAAGTACTGAGCTGGAATGCATACTGCATATTCATGTTTCTGTTCAGTACAGGAGAATCTGGTATATTTGTTTTTGCTGCTGGTGTGATATTTGAGGCCATTAGTTGACCAGGATTTGCTATTTGCTAAAGATGACAAGTATATGAAAAATAAAGTATGCTTGTAGTGAATTAAATATAAATAAAACTTCAAAAACAAAACCAAATATATAAAAGCCTTTATTCAGCATTTCAGGAGTTGCATAAGCATGTCTTCAAGAATTGGAACATTTCTTAACTGAAAATACCAGCTAGTTCTTGTACAATTGCTTGAATCTTCGACAGGCTTCCAAAACATTTTCCCGGTGTCCGAATGCGCTGACCCGAATGAAGCCTTCACCACCAGGTCCAAATCCACTTCCAGGAGTAGTGACAACATGGGTTTTCTCAAGAATCTCAGCAAAGACGTTCCACGAGCTCTGGCCGGGAAAGTGGATCCACACGTATGGTGCATTTTTTCCTCCGTATACCTTAAAACCAAGCGAATTGAATGTTTCGACTATGATATCAGTGTTTTCCTTGTAGAAACCAACCACCCCACGCATGGCCTGCACACAGCAATTCTTTAGTCAGTTGAACCATTGTAATTCATAGCTGCCATTGTAACTCATAGCTGCTAGTTTTCTTTCCATGGGTCCTTTTCTTTGTGTGTATATATATTATACAGTGTTTCTCCTCCCCAAGAATCTAAATAAGGGTGGGGTTGCGGGTGGGGAGGGGTGGTCAAAGGGTGAAGACTAACCTTGATGCCCTCTGGTGAAACACAAGCCAGGCCACCAGCTTGGGCAATGTTGGATGCACCATTAAAACAAGTGCAAACAATGCGGTTGAAGTCCTTGGCCACAGGAAATCCATCAAAATATAAAAGCTCTTTCGGAATTGCAGTCCAACCTAAACGAACTCCTGTGAATCCGGCATACTTGGAAAATGATGAAATTTCCAGTGCAACCTGGGATTTGAGTACATAAGATAAAATTTGATTCAGCTTAAGCTGCGACCATTTCATAGAAGCAAACTGAGGTAATTAACCATGTGAATAAAATTACGTGAATAATGTTCCATGCTAACAATGTCGGGTAGTAATTGTAATGTGCATAAGGATAAATCATCATGACATATGCATCTACTGTTAAAACTAATCAGTAAAGAAACAGCTCAATCACATACATACTGCGTTGCAATATCACATTAACCCATCCAATGTAATCTGTTCTCTCTCATGGGGAAAAAGGGAAAAAGGGATACAGTGACGATATATGAAATGAAGAGTCCAAAAGACATCCATCTATTTTTGACAACTATGTTTCTTCACAAGACACAGATAAAAATCAATGATAGGGTAGAATTGCACACTAGGAACAGATCATATAATGCAGAAAGATATAGGCACTAATTCCGAGGTTACCTCTTTGGCTCCAGGAATCTCAAAAATTGACCTTGGGCTATCATCTGAGACATACATGGCATAAGCAGAATCATAGACTATGATTGACCCATTTTCTTTAGCGAATTCTACCAATCTCGTCAACTGTTCCCTTGAAGCAGCATAACCTGTTGGATTATTTGGGGAGCAGAAAAATATGATGTCGGTCCGACGAATGTTAGATAAATCAGGAAAGAAGCCATTTTCTGGTGTACACTTCATGTACTCAATATTTCCATACTTCTCAACGTCTTTCTGCAACTGCCCAGTCTGACCCAGAATAACACTGGAATCCACATAAGCCTACAATACGAAGAAAAAAAATCCAGATGTTAGCAGAACATACAATTGGCATAGAAAAAACACACAAAGCTTTTCACTCTTGCAAAGATTTCTGCTTTCCCCCTTTCTTTAACAATAAAATTAGTTTTCAGCAAACAACTATTTCCCTTCCCAAAGTTTGCTAATTTTTAGTTTTTATAAAAATTTATTTTGATCTAACTAATATATTTTCATGCTAATTTTAGACGGCATTTCTTTTTATATATAGCACATTTTGTAATTTAAATTAATGCTAAAACAGACACACACGTATGCACACATTGCTTTGGTTAACAGAGAAAGAATAGGAACCAAAACGAAGAAATAAAGAAGTGTGACCCCTCACGTACTGCTTTTTCAAGCGCAGTCAACTTCATCCCACCTTACCCAACACTCAATCCAACATTTTACTCTGACGATGGTTGACACTTTCCTCACCCAAAAATCAGTCATCTCTTTAAAGATTTAATCATTTCTATTTATTGTTAATATTTTAGGCTTTTCTTTTAACAATATCACTTACCTCAGCTTTCAGAAACATATTACTACTTCCAATTCAAGGCAAATATCATTTGTCCTTTGCATAAAACGTGAAATGCATGTGTTTGCTACTAGTGCCTTAAAATCAACCACTTGAAATTGAATTATAAAATTATCCGCTTAATTATTAAGAATCATGTAGAAGTTAAACTGCTTTGATGGATATACTCCAGAAAAATTCATAAGAAATATAAAGTAGCGTCACATTTCACCAGTGTATTGCGGTGGTTTAAAAAATGATGGCAGTCAATGCAAACAATATAACAAATTAATGTACATTTTACTCCTACTTGACCGAATAAAGTTTTAAAACGTGATGTATTTACTGGGTATGATGGGTCTTGCACTGCCATTGTCACTTCAGATCCAAAAAGCACCTGCAATAAGTGTGAAAACACAGTGAAGTGAGTATTAGAAAATCGACACGAGGCAACTTTGTTTTCCTATTAAGCTTTAATGTAAAAGATTTATCAATTAACTCAGTGTAAGAAGAAAAAAATTGTTATACCTGAAGGCGAGAAATGTCACTTTTTGCCCCATCAGACACAAATATATCATCTTCTTCTATACCAAGGTTTCCATAGTACATTTTAGCAATGGCAACCCTCAATTGCTGCACGAATCAATAGTTACCATCAGTGCAACCATATAAACACAGAGATGAGAAAAACGCCCCAGTATAATTTATAAGAAGGCATTTCAACCAAAGAGAAAACAAAGAGAAGTCAGAAAGGTAGAAGATGAAACACATCAGATAGTGAGAATAAGTATCAAATTTCTTCACAAAAACAAGACTAAATATAAGTGAAATTAACAAAAATGAAAATTATCACCTACTTTTTCTCCTTGTTCGGCTCCATACCCAGAGTAACCCTCTATTGTTGACAGCGCATATGATCTCTGACAATAAACAGAATCAAAGGAATTGAGCGAAAAGAATGCATCGCTGGCCAACAAGCTAAGCAACAAAATATGTAGACAGTAAATTGCGGAGAGTATATCTTAATTAAATAAATCACAACTACAAAAATTAATCACTGTTTCTGACAAATTAGGATCGGCAATACAAAGTACAAACGCATCTGGTAACAGACAACTTAGTAGGCTGTAATCTAAATATATTTTATAATACTAGTAAAGTTGAGAACCAAAACAGGCAGCAGTACCTTTGCCATGGCAGATGTAATAACTTCTGGGATGGGCTCAGTAGTGTCACCAATTCCCAGGCTTATAACTTGAGCATCCGGGTATTTTAACATGTGGGCAGCCCTACGTCTTGCTATCTGACCAAATAGAATGCCAATAGTTCACGTTTTTTTGTTTTAGGAATAAGAAGATTGCAGGCGTTTACAAACATTTAGCTCAAGATGTAATAACTTCTGGGATGGGCTCAGTAGTGTCACCAATTCCCAGGCTTATAACTTGAGCATCCGGGTATTTTAACATGTGGGCAGCCCTACGTCTTGCTATCTGACCAAATAGAATGCCAATAGTTCACGTTTTTTTGTTTTAGGAATAAGAAGATTGCAGGCGTTTACAAACATTTAGCTCAAGATGTAATAACTTCTGGGATGGGCTCAGTAGTGTCACCAATTCCCAGGCTTATAACTTGAGCATCCGGGTATTTTAACATGTGGGCAGCCCTACGTCTTGCTATCTGACCAAATAGAATGCCAATAGTTCACGTTTTTTTGTTTTAGGAATAAGAAGATTGCAGGCGTTTACAAACATTTAGCTCAAGATGTAATAACTTCTGGGATGGGCTCAGTAGTGTCACCAATTCCCAGGCTTATAACTTGAGCATCCGGGTATTTTAACATGTGGGCAGCCCTACGTCTTGCTATCTGACCAAATAGAATGCCAATAGTTCACGTTTTTTTGTTTTAGGAATAAGAAGATTGCAGGCGTTTACAAACATTTAGCTCAAGATGTAATAACTTCTGGGATGGGCTCAGTAGTGTCACCAATTCCCAGGCTTATAACTTGAGCATCTGGGTATTTTAACATATGGGCAGCCCTACGTCTTGCTATCTGACCAAATAGAATGCCAATAGTTCACGTTTTTTTGTTTTAGGAATAAGAAGATTGCAGGCGTTTACAAACATTTAGCTCAAGAAGGGAAGAAAATAGTAGTTGTCATCATCATGTGGACAAACACATATGAAGCGAGGGCTTATTGGAGCGAATGCAATTGCACATTGGAGTCAAAGTTGCATCAATATTTCCGTTGTTTTTTTGTCAGACCCAACATCCAATAAACTCGTAGAAACAACAGATGTCCTGGTTTTGAAGAACATGGATAATTTTATCTAGAGCTTGTAACTGGAAGATCTTTCCAGAAATTCAAAGTATAATCTGGATTTGGTTTTTATGTAGTTAGCTTTTGGCATCTGTTTCAGGTTGGTTTTGCATGAGGTCAAAGTTTTATCAGGGCACCTGGAACCAAAACTGCGGGAAATCCTCAAATAGAAAATATCACTTATGAGGTAGGTATTTGCAATGTTGATAGAATCAATGGTTTTGGATGTTGGTTTTTGGGTATTTGTATTGTTGATAACAAATGGTGCCATTATCAACTTACATTACATGCAGTACACATACAAAATTTTCAAGTATATATCATGAAAAATGGAAAAGATCATCATTGCAATGGAATCATTCGTTCTGTGATGAGCATCACAGGAATCATGTCATGAACAAAATTCAGCATTAATACTAGCAAAGTTTGGAACTTCACTTAACTCATTGCTCAAAAAACAAATAGCAAACAGAAGGGAGTGCAAGACAGACCTCTGGAAACAAGTATCCTGCTTGAAGTTTGCCCATGTTTTCATTGCGGGAGACCTTAGTGGTGTAAGCTAACATAAAATGCAGGCCGAAGTTCAGTATCATCAAATGTTAGATCATGAAATAGCATATACATGTATACTAATTTGCAATTACCGCAGACACAGATGGATACATGTATGTACAAACATGTTCTCAAAAAGACACAAAGAACAAGAATATGCCACTGCTGAAAGCAATGAGATGCATATACAATAGGGCCACGAAGAGTAAAACTTCGCCTGAAAACCTCGTCACATTATTCTCCTAATGTGTAACTAAATTTAGCCAAAAAAGGAAAAAAAGGAAAAAAAAACGATACCAGTCCACGAAACATTAGGCGTTACAACAAAATTCCCCATTTCAACTGATAAGAAACAGAGCACGTCCCAAGGTGAAAAGACGTACAGAAAAATGAAACGGTTCGATGCAAATGCGCAATGAATTAGGCATGATAACCAAAATTATGGAATAATCATTCTGTGCAGGTAGTAATCAACAAGAAAAGGACGACCCAGATGACAGGTAGAACTAAAATCATGCTATTTAAAATAGATGGTATAAAAATTTGGCAAATTAATACCAGTTGTCTCGGGTGTAGCAACACATTTGACAACCCCATTGATTCTCCCAGAGACAGAGACTGAAACATTAGAAGACCTGCACAAGAACACGGATGATTACATCCAAATCCCTCTCATGAATTGAAAAATAAAATATACAAAAATGAGGTACTTGATGCTCTTGAGATTGTTGTAGCCCAGAAATGTTGAGGCCGACGAGGAGATTGAAGTTGAAAGACTCTGATGAATTACAGACATTATTATTATTCTGAAATGAAATTCAGAGAAGAAATGAAACTCTGCGCGCGTCGACTGTTACACTTATTTCCGATAGCGGAATGAACAGTTTCCGCCCGTTAAATAAACCCTAGGTTTTTGGTCGTTGAACCCCAGGTGACCATGGTTCACGAGTGAACCGAGATATTAGGACCGGACGGCTCAGGTGGACCGGGAACCTTGTCTTCGAAGAAAATATAAGGGTACTAGCAAACGGTTGAGATTTGTGTATGTTAGACTTTTACCTTACGTGTTATCCGAGAAGAATAAAATTATAAACAAATTTCAATACTACAAAAATTTGACCAAAAACATTTTCTTTTACAATTTGTGGAATATTTTGCTACAGTTATGAGTCATCAGCAATCTAACAAAATTATACACAAAACTCCATAACATGCAAATATATTAGCGTACGCCCATAGAATGTAAATGTATGATGTATAGCGGTAATGTTTAAGCATTTCTAAGAGGTTTTGTTACAAAACCTCCTATCCCATGTGGCATGTATTGATGCACACCAAATAGATTTTAAATACACATAGGGTGCACATAGTGTAGGAAGTTTTGTAATAAAACCTCTGGTAGGTGTTTGAACATTTTCATGATATATATAATATAAATGTATCATTGCACCTTTTAATTAAACATAGTTGTCAAATACATCAGCACACACCTATACATGAAAGCGTATCAATTTTTAATTTAATCTCATCACTTGTATATACTATCACAGTTGTGAAAACTCATAGAATGTAAATGTTTAAGTAGACACATGTATATCAAAATGTATAGGGCTAATTTCACAAATTGTCCTCAACATTTGAGTTAATTCTCGATTTCATCCACCACCTTTGTTAAGACACCTCACAGCTCCTAACATTTGATAAATATACACAAATCGTCCCTTTTTTACACTATTCCACAAAATTTTTAATAAAATGACGATTATACCCCCTGAAACTTTTTAAATTTTTTTTAAAAAAGTTTGAAAATAATAAAAAACTTAAAAACCAACTCACCCCAAGGAAAAGTTTGAATAATCCACGTGAAGAATTATCCTTAAAGCTTTGATATTCCTCAATTAAAGCTATCTTCCAAGCTATAATCCTTCCATATATGGTAAGGGACTCTTTTCAAAGGACAAATAGGTATTTTGGCGGGTTTTTATTGGTTTTCTCCTTCCCTTGGTCAAGTTGGACGAATTTTGGAGTTCGGGAGAGAAAAGGGAATGGTTTGAGAGAAAAAATGAAATTCTTAGCTTCATATATATAATAGTTAGGATTTAGCTAATTTTAATAACTTTTGAGTTCCGCCAATTATATCGTGACAAGTGGCGCCAATAATATTGTGACAAGTGGCGCAAATCACCCCATGACAAGTGGCGTGATGTGGCGCCGCACACTTGTCAGGAAATTGCCCAAAAAGTCCTTCCCCTTGCATTATCTTTCAATCAAGTTCACGCTCTTCAATTCATGTCAATTAAGTCATTACACTTTAGTTTATGTCAATTATCAACCAAGATCTTTCTTTAGCGTCAATTCAATAACAATCTTTTGATTTTCAAGTAATCTTTCAATGATATTCAAGTAATTCTTTCAAAACAACAACTTCGTTGCTTACCTTAATTTGTAGAAATTTTCGGGATGTTACATTAGACATCCAACAACAATCCCAAACGGAGCCTAA
Source organism: Nyctanthes arbor-tristis (assembly GCA_963692815.1). Taxonomy (NCBI): domain Eukaryota; kingdom Viridiplantae; phylum Streptophyta; class Magnoliopsida; order Lamiales; family Oleaceae; genus Nyctanthes; species Nyctanthes arbor-tristis. The sequence goes on from CAVNYN010213105.1 coordinate 40,974, forward strand.
AGAATCAAATTGCAAATGATGTTGCTACTGCTAGTGTATATTGCTCATCTTTATCAATCATTTTCCTTGCTGGAAAATAATTCTAGAACTCCAGGGGTACCGAACTCGGTACATGGTACTCCTGACCAACTAGAGATCCGCATGTGGATTCAAAGATCTCAATTTGTTATTTAATTTGAGCTCTGAATCTCACATTTTTTATTGGTCAAGAGTACTGAGTGCGCAATACTCTTAGAGTACTAGAATTTTTTCACCAACGCCTATCATTTATTATTACTTTACTTAGAACATCCACATTGGTAGTACTAAAATTAACTATCCACATAAGCAAAAAGTAGAGTTTTTAGTGATTGTTAAAATACACCTAAGTAAATTAAATTTAACTATTAATTTGTGTCACATTAGTGATTCTAACTGAGAGTGTTAAATTTAATAATCAATTTAATAGTCAAATAGTTGGTCAATCCCAATTTAATTAAAATAAAAAAGAAAAAATAATATCACGTAAAGTGTTAAGTTTATTATTAACTTTAACAATAAAACTAACAACTTATTAAATTAAATATTTTTAACAACTACTTTAATATCACTAATGTAGATTTTTTTTAAGTTGTTAACTAACAAGTCTAATAACAACCTATTTTAGTACTACCAATAGATCGGATGCTGTCATGTCCCCCAGCTTTTCTGGCTTATTTTTCCAAATCAACCATTTATGAGAAACCGCGCATTTATGCACAACCGCGTTGTTGAATTTGCACACAAAGTACAGAATTCCACAAGAAGTCACAGAGGCATTAAAAGAAAGATTCAACATTGGAGTGCTGCTTCGATCTGCTACCCTAAAATATATATGTGTATATAAATCTGGAAAATGTTATTTTTTCTGTAATTTCCCAACCCCTTGCCTGTTTGCTTGTGCACTAGGATAGTTCCCCAAAAATGAATTTCTTGAAGAAACTATTCCGGAAGGAAATTCGGAGGAGGGAAAGAGAAAAACTTTACTTGAAGAACGGGGGTCTCCTACTGGAAGACATAATTTCCCATTTCGGTCCAAGGTACGCCATTCCTATTCGTCACTTTAGTGCTCAAGAAATTCTAAGGGCGACTGATGGATTCCGTGATCCTGTTGAGATCAGCAATCCCATTGAGCCTGTTTGAGTGGGGTCTCTGGAAAGAGGCTCAATTTTAGTTAAGAAATCCAGGCTTCGTGTTGATGAAGTTATCCGCGATATAGCAATTACTTCACAGATGAGTCACCACAAGAATGTATTAAAGCTCGTGGGTTGTTGTCTTGAGTTTGAAAAACCAGCCTTGATTTACGAATTTTGCGAAGGGGAACTAGTTTATGATAAACTTTTCGATGAATCTAATCCTAATAGATCTCCATTATCTTGGAGTAGTAGAATAAGTATTGCTAATGATATTGCAAATGCAATTACTTATCTTCACAATGCTTTTCCAACACCCATCCTTTTTCGAGATTTAACACTACACAAAGTCATCATAGACAAGTCTGGTATTGCTAAACTGTTTGATTTCTCGTTGTCTATTTCAATTCCTCCCGGAGAAGAACAAGTTGAAGAAGATAGATCAAGTGGGACAGCTGAGTACATGGCTCCAGAATATGCTATCTACTGTATTTCCTCTCAGAAAACTGATGTATACAGTTTTGGCATGTTTTTGATGCAACTGTTATTAAGGGAGAGGGTTAGTAGCTTCTATGACAACCTCACTGATCATTTGACGTTGAATCTCGTGGAATATTTGAACTCCAATGAATTAGACCAAATTGTTGATCCTAAAATATTGGAGGATGGTACAATGCAGCAAATACAAGCTTTTCTACATCTTTCCTTGAAATGCTTGTCACTGGAGAAAGAAGACAGACCATTTATGATCGATGTAGCAAAAGAATTACAGAGAATTGAGAGGTAACCTCACCAACTACCTCTGCTTGCCTTGGATCAACTCAAAATGCTACATATTATGAAGTGTCATCACCGACTTAAAAGCTTTGGAGTCTTCCTAATTGGCAACATTATTCTTGACTGAGGAAGCAAGAAACTTCTGGACGAAATTTCCGCCACAATCGACAATTCCAGAGGGTATCACACTAAGAATTGCTTGAGCATGACCCATTGGAATTATATACCTTGCACTAAAAGTAGTAATTAGCTCTTCATGTATGTAGATAAGGTTTTATTTCTTCCTTCTTTTTTGATGTCGTCAGTGTAATTGCTTTATCTTTGCAGATGGTAGTACTAAAATCTTTGGAAAATTCGCTCTTTCCCAAATTTTTTTATGATAATAATTTCTACATATATGCTCAAGAAAGTAAGACTCAAGGACAAAAACGGAAACAAACAACAAAACATTACAGGCCGTGTGAAGCAATCGACTTGCTAATCAGAGCTTCGGCAACAAGAATCACTCACTCACACTGTTGCTTGAACTTGTTTCATCAAGTGGATTAGAGTCCCATGACGAATAAAACTTTATTGAGTTTGATATTGATTCAAGTGAAGGCAATTGATCTGCATACCCTTCAATTTTGCGGAGTTGTTTTGCCACATCGAGCATAAATGGTCTGTCTTTTTCCTTTAAGTACGATGCAGCTCAAGGCAAGATGTAGAAAAACATATATTTGCTGCATCTTCTCTGCTCCTGTGTCGTCCACTAAGATTTCAGGATCCACAATTTGTTCTAATTCATGCTTGCAAATATGCTCAATCACACTATCCATGTAAATAGGATCATGTCCTGTTAATATGCCGAGCAGCAAGTTGCCTAAGCTATAAGCATCAGTTTTTCGAGTGAAAATGCCAGTAAATGCATATTGTGGGTCCAAGTATCCTATGGTCCCATGAACTACATCTTCAACTTGTTCTTCTCCAAGAGGAAGTGAGATAGAATATGAGAAATCATACAATTCAGCAACTCTGTGCTGGTCTATGATGACATTTGATGGCTTTATATTTCTAAAAATGATAGGCGTTGGAAATGCTTACTGAAGATAAGCAATTACACTAGCAACACCATTTGCGATCCTTAATCTATTACTCCAAGATAATGTGCTACGGAAGGGTCCAAAGAGTCGATCCTCAAGTCGTTCAGTTCCAGAGAAATCATAAACCAAATTAGGGTAGTCAAACTCAAGGCAACAACCCACTAATTTTAAAACATTCTTGTGGCGGCTCATTTGTGAATTAACCACTATATCACGAACATTGCACTTCACAACATTAGAATTATTGCCTGTGTAACTTCTTAACTAAAATTGGCCGTCTTTCTGGAGATCCCAAATACATACTCCCATAAAAACTTCTTAGGTTGTCAAGACTCTGGCCAAAGTGATTTGTAGCACTCAGAATTTCTTGAGCACTAAATTGACGGATAGGAATCTTATACCTTGCACCGAAAGTAATAATTGGCTCTTCTAGCAGTGCAGCTCCGTTGATATGTAGATATTGTCTTCTGTCTTTCTCCTTTGATTGCAGCAACAAAATCTTACGCATTCTGATTTTTCTCTTCAAGAAGTTCATCTCAGTAAACAATTAGAAAGAATTTGCGACTTGCAGAAAATGAAACGCGATCTGCAGGAAAAACACTTTGGCAATTCAATCAAATTCAGAAACCTAAATGCCGAGATGTTTCCAATTTGAAGATAATTCAACGCCAAGTCGCCAACCAAAATAGGCTCTAACTCTGAGGGTCAATTGCAGATGGGTCCTTGAATTTTACATCGTTTTACTTTTTGATCTCTAATCTTTGCTTTTTAACAAAGAGGGTTCAAAACTTCTGAAAAACTTTGGGTGCAAATCAACCAACTAGTTGATAGTTAGATAGTCATCTGATAGTAATCAACAATGCCCTTAATTTTTGTAGCACTCAGAATTTCTTGAGCACTAAATTGACGGATAGGAATCTTATACCTTGCACCGAAAGTAATAATTGGCTTTTCTAGCAGTGCAGCTCCGTTGATATGTAGATATTGTCTTCTGTCTTTCTCCTTTGATTGCAACAACAAAATGTTACGCATTCTGATTTTTCTCTTCAAGAAATGCATCTCAGTAAACAATTAGAGAGAATTTGCGACTTGCAGAAAATGAAACGCGATCTGCAGGAAAAACACTCTGGCAATTCAATCAAATTCAGAAACCTAAATGCTGAGATGTTTCCAATTTGAAGATAATTCAA
>CAVNYN010213106.1:0-41732 GCA_963692815.1 Nyctanthes arbor-tristis
ATAACGATGGATCTTGTAGTGAGGCTTGCAAGATCAGTTAAGGGTCATGATGCTATTTGGGTTATCGTAGACTGACTCACTAAATCAGCTCATTTCTTGGCAGTTTGGATGACCTTAAGTGTAGATCAACTGGCAAAGTTATATATTAAGGAGATTCTTCGACTATATGGAGTACCGCCTCCACTGTATCTGATCGAGACCCGAGGTTTACCTCGAGGTTTTGGAAGAGTCTCTAGATTGCCATTGGTTACTGTTTTTTTAAAGTATGTGGCACAAGCTAATAGGCCGAAAATTTGTGACCCATTTCAACCCATTCTTCTTCAGAATGACGACAATATTAGTCTCATTAATCAGTTCCAAAGAAGTACCATCCTTAAGGCATGCCAAACAGGCTCGAGATATGGCATCTCCCAACAATGGCCAATGCCTTTGATGGAATGTTGCATGAAAACCATCCGGCCCCTGTACTTTGTTAGACCCCAGTTTCTTGACTGCTAGAGCCACCTCTTCACATGTAAACGATTGATTTAACCAAAATACTTCATCATGTACAAGCCTAGAAGTAACACCCGCAGTGCCGTCCTCAATATTACTTCCCAATGGCTCACTACTTGTGAATAAAGTCTCAAAATAATTTTGGAAAGCCGAAGCAATCTCCTTTGCAGAAGTAATAAGTTGATTAGCTTCCCTCACCAGCCTCACAATGGTAGTTCTTTTTCCTATTTGTGGCTTTATTGTGGAAATAACGAGTGTTTCTATCCAAGGTTGTTAAACTCGTATTTTTGGATCGAATCTGCCGAGGGTTTTGAAAATCAAAGCGGTGAATTGAATCATAAATCGTAAGATTTTATGAAAAATCAATTAAAAATTACCAAAAAATTGGGAAAAAATGGAAAAAGCCACAGATTAACAATAATAAGTCAAACAATAACTTAAAACCATACATATGACGTCTTAAACAAGGTTTACAAACTAATTCATGGCATAGACCACGCGAACAATAAGCATACAACATATTCAAGACACAAAAATCACTCATCAAAAACCTGTTTCTTCAAAGTAACGAACACAAAAAACCCGTTGAAACTTCAAAGACCCGTTTCTTCTTCACTCCTTAGTCCTTACTCTTTAGTTCTTCTTCATTGTCTGTAGTCTACAGGCTCTACACTCTGGTCTCTGTATTTTCTTTAGAGTAGTCAGAGGATTTTCAATTTTTTAAAGACCTGTTCAAACCCATTCACACTTTAAAGACCCATTTCTTCTTTACTCCTTGGTCCTTACTTTTTACTTCTTCTTCATTGTTTGTAGTCTACAAGCTTTACACTCTAGTTTCTGTATCTTCTTTGGAGCAGACAGATGATTTTCAATTTTTCATCGATCTCTCATCTCTATTTTGGGTGCAGGGTTTCCATGTTGGCTGTTTTTTCTTTTAATTTTGGGCTCAAAAGACAAGAAGACAAGCTAAAATTGCCAAGAAAGTCAAAAAAATGGTTCCAATTTCACGTTTTACTAGAATTGGACGACTCGTTTATGATTCAAGTACGATTCTACAAATATACGATTTGAGTCGATTTCTTGGCCTTGAATCGTAAAATCGTATGATTCTACGAGTTGGATTGTGATTTTAACAACCTTATTTCTATCACGAGCCCGGAACCACTGCACCCGAGAATATCGGCGCTAATAACATTCTTCACTGACAGCCAACTTCTGAATCTAATCCTCTAGTGCTGAAATCGAGTCCATATAATTCCCAGGATCATTTAGATTGTATAAAGCTGCCACATCTTTTTTTAGTTCATCAAGCTCTTTATGATAACGACCAAAAGTGTTTATACTTCAAGTTATCAAGTGTGAGCCACAATTGAGAAGAGATCGATGTATATACACAAGTTGCAACCCCTGACCATCAAGTGGACTCTCCTCATCCTACCATTTCATAATTTCATCCTCATAACTTTTGTCACACCTCGTTGCTTGTCGTTTTTTTTATTAAGTAAATTGCTTTTTATTGAAGAACACTTTAGTTGATCATTTATATTTACAACGTGGGATGAGACAATTCACTAGTTAATTGACTAAATTTATCATGTCATTAAATGCAAGTCTAAACTTCCATAAGCCTCTTTTCTTTTCTTGTCTTATGATTAGCTTAGAAACTAAGATTGGATATCTATCTTTTATTCTTGTTTACTACACAACCATATCAGAATTGGCGTAAAAGAACAATTGATATTACTAAACTTACTTTATTATTAACTTGCCGATTTATGTGATTGGGAGGCCTTTACATGGAAAATAGGCTCCCAATTCATACAAAAGTCATTTCTTCATAGTACATACTAAGTTTATTCTACTATCATGTAGCCATATTATGTGAAAAACATGGGTTTATCTACCATGAACTTGTCGTGATAAAGGTGGGCGTGAGTGTAGGCACAATATACATTAAGCTCATAGGTGGTGCCCAAGTACATAAGAAATTGTGGGGCGTCTTCATAGTATCCCCACAAATCTGTCTCTATTATTTGTGATATCCGACTCCTGCTTGAGTTCTTGCTCCAAGTTTCGGCTTGCCTTTCAAACACTTTGCGGATGAACATCTACAAAATTAATTAAACGTTGAGTGAGTACTAGGTATCCCATTGAGTAACATAATGTATTAGTTTGCCACAAGATTTCAAGAAAAACCATTTTTCAATTAAAAGTTCAATAAGTAAAAGATACACAAACCTCTTCAAATGCATAATAAGGCCCAACCACTAGAATCACCAACTACCTGTAACGCAATAATATCATTCAAATGCCAAATTGCTCATGGCAATACAATGATACATGGATCCATAATAACTCCAGTTGACCCTTACCGAAGTTTCAGAAAGCATTATCAATCAAAGCAGACACCATACCAATCATTCTTATCCCGGGTTATAGAATAAGTCATAGCATGGGAACAATTCAAAGTCATTCATTACAAAACGGGTAGGGCAATACTAGTGAAGTGTATGCAAGAAAACATTTCATTTCTTATCATCATAAGACATCAAATAATCATTCTTTTCACAAAGAGATGGCATGCCAATGGAAGCCAAGTCATTAGTTACTCACCTTGCTCTTGTTCCTTGTAAGAAGTGGATCCCTATATGTAGCAAAGATACCTTCAAATCTTTGGGTATTACTCAACTAAAGTAGCTCTCCAAGTAAGGCTTTGTATGTATATATAGTAGGCTTTGTTTGGAAGGCAAAGAAGGTGTTTTAGAAGGCTTCTTAAGAGTGTTCTAAGCCTTTCTTTATTTATGCACAAATTTTCCCAATTACTTTCTAAAAATCATTGGATTCCACCAATAAAAGTGTCTCCAATTGTTTCTAAGTCATTAATACCTAGCCAATAAAAATAGGTCCAATTGGAAGTTCATGGGAAATTTTTTCTAGCAAGGATGCCAAGTGTTCTCTCATTTTATTCGTGTGAGCAAAACCCAATGGTTCAAGTGTCATATAGATTTTTCTATTTATCACTTAATGAGCCCTTCAACTTAATACATTCTATAATTAGGTCCTTGGCTTTTCGACTATATTACTATAGTATCATATCTCTTATTTAAGCCTTCTTTGGCCTCAAACTCGTTACCCGATTTGCCTTTGTTTTTCTTTTGGTAATATTACTAACCAATGAATATAGTTGATACAAATCCAAGAAACCGTTTTCCGTCCTCATTAAAGCCTACAAGAATATTTTCAATTTCTTATTAAATGTCACAGCTAATTAGCCGATTACAAAGATGTTTTCAAATTATTATAACATGTTTCATAAAATCACTTGCCGAATCCTTATAGTAAATCATTATTCGAGGTTTAAGTCAAAATAAAATTTTTCAATTTTTCGCGGACTGTTACAACTTTGCTCATTTATCCAAAACGGTTCTAATCAGACACTTCTCCTATTCTTAGAATCGCCCATCTCAGTACCCGAGTTCTCCAACACAAGTAATATTGGCCGGTGACCTGAACCATTAAATTCCAAGTGTTCAACAATTGCATTTGGGAAAAGGTTCTTTGCACCCAAGTCCCAAACATATTGGTCAAGGCGTTCCACAATAAAGGCACTACCAAACCGCTTATTTGTCCAAGTAAATCGACTACCAGTGAATGGGGTATCCATAAGCAAGCAATCTAGAAGAACCGTATAAAAATCCTCCGTGGAAGAAGTCATATTGTTGTGACCACTATGTTTATCATACAAGGATGTTATTTCCTTAAAGTCACTCCCACAACTCCCTATTCACTGACCTAAGGCGATGAGATCGGAAATCCGACGAATAGCCTTTCAAGTCCCGTCTAGAATTTCAATAAAAACCCGTAAAACGCCATCGGTTTCCCTCCTTTTCACACACAATAGCATCAATATGGCCTAACGAATATGACAAAACATTAATTTCAACACCATCTAGCCATAATAATATCAAGCCGTCGCTCCGCCCCACACTATCCGCATGGAAAGCATTTGGGAAACTAAACCGATAACGATAATTAGTAGCATTCGTGCCAAATAGTCTTGTCTCCGTTAAGAAAATAAGACATGAGAAGAGAGCGAACATGGGTTAGCAACGCCTCAAATATGACAGGGCTCCTGCACCTTGTATATTCCAACAAAGACAATTCATGGCGTTCGGCGACCCTACTCAGTAGGGTACGCCAGTTCACCAAAAGACAGGCTGAACACCACCTGCAACATGACGTTCTTTGCAACTCTTATTATGAATTTCTTTCACTGCCAATGTAGAAGAGCTACTAGTGACCACTTGTCCCACATTATCTTCTATAATATTAACATCCACCAACCTAGATGAGTCCCCCCACTCGTGCTTTTCTCTTCCACCCACCCACTTGGACCTCTGCCATACTGCTATTCCCAATCAAAATTTTCCTTCCTGTTATCCATGAGAGCAACATCTGAATTAAAACCAAGCAGCCCATGTAAATTCACGCCAGTAGCCTCTGACACAATCAATTCCCTCATGTTACTATAAAGAACGGATGCAGACACCTCTACGGCAGGTTCATTTGATTTCTTTACAGGGGACGAACTAAAAGAGAGGGTACAAGTGACTGCCGGAACAACCATAGTCGGTCGGGGATCATTTCTAGAAGAGGATGGGGGGCGAATCTGATGTTGTTCCCCTGTAAAATTACCTTTGTCAGACCTAATATAATTTAGGGTTTTCAACCATTCACGATAACGTCATTCAGCAGCTGGAATATTCTTGTATTTCATGAAGTCCATGCATTCCAGTAGCCGATGTCCAACAATCCACATCCAAAACAAAACAATGGAAGTCGCTCATACCAGATGTCAAAACTCCATTCAGATTGGTTTTCTTCCATAAGAAATCTTACACTATGTTTTAACGGTTTTGATACATCAATGCTAACCTGAACCTGTACCATGGGACTGTCCAGATCAATGGCTATAACCTCTCCCAGATTTGTCCCTCATTTCTAGATACAAGAAGTAGTCCTAAAAGCCAACGGTACATGTAATATCTGAACCCAGAATGGAACTATAACATCCCGCAAAATTTTAAACATGTAAACATTATAATTTCTGGAATTGAACTATAAGATTATAAGATTATTACTCAATTAAACATCCAAAATTACAATGTGACAAACATGATAATATTCAAAGATACAAGATTGTCACACAACAAGATTGTCACGCAACGAACGCCAAGAATTAGAACATGATTATTGACAACATGATCAATATTTTGACAATGAATTAAAATTAGAAGGTGGCTATTGACAATGATTGAATAACCATATGAATTTGCTATTGATAATGTAAATGTTTTTTCTAACAATGATCGAATAATCGCTTGAAATGCCACAAAATGCAAAGGTTGTTACTCAATTGAGCGTAGAGGCAAGAATATGGCTACTGGTTAATATGACTCGAAGTGTAGCCACATAATTATAAACCTTATTAAGTTGAAGGCTCCAAGTAATATGGATCAAAATATTACGACTTAATCATAAGACAAGGCAAAGTATAAGGACTTCTCGAGCAATAAACGAATGAACCACATTGAGTCACATCACCTCTAGACATGTACGGTGCCACATCGCGCCACGTATCGCGTTCTAGTTGGCGGAATTCAAAGGAATATTAAAAACAACTAAATTCTAACTATTATAAATAAGCTAAACGGTTCTCTAGGTTTCCAAAAACCCTCAACCGAACCTATCCCTCTTCGTCTCTCTTCCTCGTTTTCTCGCTTCCCCTCTATTTAAGTTATGGCCATTTGTCTTGCTTCTTATTGGAAGATCTCAAGATCTTAAAGTATAAGAATCGTCCAAAATGGGAAAGGGTAATAGAAAACCATGCAAAACTTACCAAAACATTTCCCTTTCACGGTCCCCTTTCCATATATAGGGAGAATCCAACTTGAAAACATAATCCTGACTGATGAATAGTAAGGTTTTGGAGGCATTTCTCTACTTAGAATTTTTCATACAATCTTTGGAAAACAAGAGGTGAGTAGCTAATGCTTTGATTCCCTTTTAGCATTCATAAAGTTCGATAAGGAAAGCATGGTTTTGATTGAAGTTTCCATGAGATGAATATGAATTTTGATGCATTGAAAAGAAAGATTGATTTATTACATTTGAATCACTAGTTGCTCTACTCGTCTTATCTTTGCTTTACTTTGTTGCCGTACTAGGAGCCATCTAATGATACTGTGATAGACGACAATTTGATAGACGACAATTAGTATGATATTTTGCTTTGTAATTGTATTGCTATTGGAAATTCTAGTACCTGTCAACCGGGATTTGATTGTGGATCTACTTAAATATACATGGCAATGAGTGAATTGATATGAATCTTACGCATACCACGGGTAATAGTTTAAATGGTGATAGTGCTCTCTTGTGCATTGAAAAGCTTTGTACATTCGATGGTTTTTTTGAAAATAAATATCTCAAATGAAAGGTGAATCAAAAGATTTCATCATTCACTCAGTATTTCGTACTCACTCTGCTTTCTACAATTTTTGTAAATGGTTGAAGATATGATATTTGAAAAGAAAGGCAAGCCATGAATTGGAGCATGCTCGCAGATGGGAGTAGAGTTTTGCAATGTAGTAGAAACCTATCCTTGAAGCTACTACGAATGCACTTAAGAACATATTACCTTTTGTACAAGTATGCCTACCTCTCCATAATATATATTTTCACACTTTATGATATATACTGTAACGCCTAACTTTTACGAATCCCAAACACTGCTTGAAATGCTTTTCACTTTGAATTATGCCGAAGAATAACCTTTTAAACATGAAGAAGTTTTTTTTCCTTTATATAATACTTCAAATCCGGTTGGGTCAGGAAATATAACAAAAAGTGAAACAAGCTTTACTGAATGTTTGATAATATCAAACTTAATTAAAACAAAATAAAACAAAAGTTTATATATCCAGTCGACTAAAATTAATCTGCATACTAATCCCCAAGAAGAGTCTAGAACCAAATAACAACTGGGTCTAATGTTTTCAGTTATGATAAAACCAGAGTAGTTAATAGCCACCGCTACTGGTCTCTCGCTGCCCCCTCCAGCACTTGAAAAGATTTTAGAAAAACAATGAGTGTTTTGAAGAAACACCCAGTAGTCTCGGTGCACTTTTCACATGTTGCAACATGCACATTTGTGAAAACATTATACATATGATTCAAGTAATTCTAACAAGTCAAATACATATGCTGCCACGTGGGGTAGCATTTTAGTCAAACTCATTTGCTGCCACATGGACTAGTCATCTATCATTCAACCCATGATTATATTCTTTGTAACGTATTACTCAGGGCTTAGCAAGCTTGCATATACTATCATGTTATATCTTACTACCCCGTAGATATATCAATAAAATCAACTTACTATCCCAGGTATAACATGTTGGCATTACGAACTGAATCACATTCAACTCAAGTAACATGTCATAAACTGCAACTCAAACATTTTACTACGTGCACATCACTTGAAAATAAAACATTTAACTTTGAGAAGTAGAGACTACCTCAATTTTATAGTTGGGTTTGAGCTTTTATGGCAATTAAACTTTAAAGGATCAATTCGCCTCATCTAGCCATATGAAATAAACTTGAAGTTAATAATCAAGGAATTCGTTTAAAATTTGCTAAACTTTAATTTTGAATAAAAAGATATTCTTTAAAAGTTTGCTTTATAACACTATCAATAAAAGGATTTTCGTCTCAATTAAAAGATTATTTGGAAATTGGAACTTTGTAACAACAAATCTTGGAATTTAGGAATTAAAATATTCAAAATTAGAAGTTTTAGGACTGGAAGGGATTTCAACTGTATTTGGATCACCAACTTAGCTAGATACAAAACTCAGGAACAGATTTGCATTTCAGAAGAAACTTAGGAGCCAATCTGACGAATGCTAGAATTACTTGAACCTATTTAACTACAAACTAAAAGAAAGGACCAAGTATGAATCTTACAAAGGACCAAGGACTTGAGAGCAATAACTACCCTATTACATCTCCTAAATCTTGGAATCAAACGCAGAAACAGAGAAGCAGGGTACAGAGGAAATAAAGGCAATGGCTGAACTCTAAGATCACTCTAAATCCCTAAGCCAACTCAAATTTCTACTCCAATTTCGAATTCAAAGCAGAAGAGCTAAAGAGAAGGGCAATCGAGAGAAACAATTCGGTTTTGGTGCAGTGGATAGAGACACGGCAGAGGTTTGGTTTGAAGGACAGGGGTGTGATTGGAGTTTGGTTCCGGCGGGTCTAAGCTGAAGGTGGTTGTGACTGGGCTCAAGGCTGACGCGTAAAGCTTTGGTCGCGGTGAAACAGAGGTTCGACTGAAAGGGTCTTCAAGGTGTGGTAGTAAGATTCGATTGAAGGCATAGGTGTGATGGGGTTCAAGGAAATGGAGAGGTTCCAAGCTTCTGGGTTCGGTTTCTGGTCAGGTAAGTTGCCGGTTCCATAGGTTTCCGTTTTGGCTTTCAATTTCCGGCGCAAAACAATATGGTGGAGGTTCGGTTCATTCTCTGTGTGACGGTTACAGATTCTATTTCTATTCAACATTTTCATTTTTTTTTAAATCCTTGGCATTGATGGTGGTTTGAATCCATGTGTGTGTGTACATGAATGTAACTGCGAAACGGGAAAGAGTGGGGCTACGGATGGCTGCTGGGTTTGAATGATTTACAGATACTGGAATTCAATGTTTGAAACTCCATTACAAAGATTTTCTGGTTGTTGTGTGCATGTGTATTCATTGTAATTTACAAAACATAGTATATAAGTGATCTAGATTACAAAACAAGAGGGGACTTACCGACTCACTGGCAGATACTGGAGGTGCCACGTGCGCTGGTACTGGGGCCTATCTCAACTTTTATACGACCCTAAGTAAATGCCGGATTACACTTGATTGTGTTGAGCGCACCATTTCCTTACAAAACAATTAGATACATTTGTAACACTTGAATATATAATAACCAACACAGCAGTAGTGTAGAAAACCTACAACTTTTAAGAAAACCCAAAAAGATGCATTCATTAGGACCAACGTAATCTTTCAAAGTGAAACATCATATAGTACTAACTTTGTACAATATTAAATCAGAACTATACATTCACCCTATCTCTACTCCTCATTGACGCTGTCATCTTCACTATCTGAACTACTCGATACCCTAAACCTCTTCGGTGGAGGAGGAATGTCCTCCCAAGTGACGCAAGACTCTGGTTCAGAGTCTACAACAATCTCCAATTCCTCCTCATGATCCTCCTCAAACTGAAACTCAAACTCACCTTTCTGCGGATCCTTTTCAAACTCCTCCTTAGGGCATCTCCAAGGGGTTTGCCCTAAATATAGGGGAAACCCCTTTGCCAAATATAGGGAAAACCATTGTTGATCTCCAATGGTTTCCCCTATATTTAGGGGAATGTATTTTCTTTTTATTTTTCATTTTTTTAATTGGGTAAGAATAGGAAAAATATTTTTATTTAATGAAAATCATTCTTAATTTGTATGATAATTATAATTAGATAAGGGTAAATAATTTATACCTCAAATTGAGCCAAATAAAGAATATCGTTACACATAAAAGAAAATCTAAATTATTAAATAACTTATTTTGCAAAAATGATGTGAGAATCGATTAACATTAAAAACGATAAACAACGATACATTAAAAATGATAAACAATAATTAATAACAATACATTAACTATATTGCTCCCACAGATGTTCAATTAATGCATCATGGAGTGCATAATGTGATGTGGTATCCCTAATTTGCTGATGACGCTCAAGAAACCTTTGGAACCAAGCTTCTTCGTCATACGCCACCTCAACCTCTGGTGCTGGAGCTTTCCTACACTCTTGGATTGGGGCATCAAGGTCACGCTCATCCTCGAAAATCATATTATGCACGATAATACAAGTTGTCATTATATTTTTTAATACACGTTTGTTCCAAAAGCTTGTAGGTCCTGCTACAATAGCAAATTTTGATTGTAAAACGCCAAATACACGTTCTACAACTTTCCTACAACTTTCTTGTTTAGTGGCAAATAGTTTCTTTTTTGGACTACAAGGATCGTGAATTGTTTGCACTATAGTTGACCACTTTGGGTATATACTGTCAGCTAAATAATAATCCGTGTCATATTCTTTTCCTTGAATGACATAACGAGTTGGAGGCGTTTTGCCCTGAGCAAGATCGGAAAAAAGATGAGACATTTCCAACACATTAATGTCATGATTTGATCTTAGTAACCCAAAGTGAGCATGCCATATCCATAGATCATAGTCAGCTACAGCCTCTAAAATAATAGTTGTGTTTCCACTACGACCTGTGTATTGTCCTGCCCAAGCAGTTGGACAATTCTTCCACTTCCAATACATGCAATCTAGGCTACCTAACATTCCAGGAAAACCCTGTTGTTCACTGATATACAATAATCTAGCAACATCGTTAGAGTTTGGTGATCTAAGGTACTCGAGACCAAAGATCTCTATAACAGATCGACAAAATCGCTTCATACTCTCAATTGCAGTAGATTCTCCAATTTTAATGTATTCATCAGTCGCATCTGCAGCTATGCCATAAGCTAGTTGTCGAAATACAGCAGCTATTTTTTGAAAAGAAGACAAACCTAACTTACCTGTTGCGTCCCTCTTTTGTGTTTGTCGTGAACTTGCACAGCCTGAATTATTCATGTGAAAAGACTTTGGGACATACAAAATTGACGCCAAAACATCTCTTTGTTAAATCTCAGAAACTCAGCAAAATAATCGTTGAATAAGTTACGAACCGCAACTTCTCGCCCACGGTTGATAGCTTCATGACCAGGGACTAAGCCTTCCTACCTTGGTATGACATTATGTTGTTGGTTAAGATAATGAGCCAGGAGAAGATTGTTATTGGTCTGCATGCGAGCAATCACTTCTGTTTCTGCATCAATCATCTCCATCACTTATTTGTAAATATGTGGTTCACCTTCGGATTCATCATTGGGGTATGTGGAAGAGGAACTTCCAAAGTTAAAGTTCATGATTCTTATATGCTAAAAGTAAGCAATGTAGTAAAATTGAGGTATAGACCATTCTTAAATAGAGAAAGATAAGTTTATGGTTGGTGTCACATGATAGATAGTTGATACAAGTGCGTGGTAGGTTAAACATAATAGGTAGGTGATATTAGTTTGTAGTAGGTGACACACGTGGTGTGTGAAAATCAAATGTTGTATCAACATTTTCGTAGTTCCAACAGTAGACCAGGGAAATTCAAATGATGAAATAGTGAAAACCAAATTTGCAATAGTGAAACTCAACTTTTGCAGAGAATCCAACTTTGAAATAGTGTAAACCAAATTTGCAATAGTGGAAATTCACTCTTCAGAGAATCCATTGAAGATAAATTTTGTAATAGTGGAAATCAGCTTTTTAGATAATCCATTGAAAATAAATTTTGCAATAGTAGACATCAACTTTTTCAGAGAATCTACATTGAGCGAAAATCAAACTTGTTTAGAGAACCAAACTACATTGAGGGAAAGTCAAAATTTGCATAGGGGAAATCAAACTTTACAGAGAGAATCGATTCCCTGCAGAAAGAATTGATTCTCTGGAGTTTAAATTCATTTCAATTGAAATGATTATTCAGACATAGCTTTGGAAAATCAAATACGTTCAAACTTAGCTCATCATTTCCTTCCGTCTATAAATAGCTGAATATCAGAAGAAATATACACCATGATCAATAAACCCTTAAATATTACTTGTCAAGTGAAATTAACAATGGCGTCTGGTGCTCGTGGTCCAAGTTACTCACATGAAGATGACATGCATCTTGTTCACATTTGGCTGGATGCTACTCAAAATCCAATTGTTGGAATAAACCAGTCAAAGACCATGTTTTGGAATCGAGTTACAAGTGAATACAATAGCATACTTCCACCATCCATCACGCAGCACCGTACTACGAAATCACTTGATAAGCGAATGCAAACGATTAAATTTGCAATCAGCAAAATACGGGTTTATATTCGACAAGTTGAGGACGCTCACCCAAGTGGTACTTCTGAGCATGACATTGTAAGTGTTAAAATCTAATACTGCTATTTTAGTGTACACTATTGAACTTACTCTAACACATTATTTAACCTTGATCGCAGTATCGAAGAGCAAAAGAAATGGTGGAGCATTAAGAGCCAAAATGTACAAATGGTTGGACCTTCGATCATGTCTAGCCTCTAATGAAAGATATGGAAAAATTTACCAATGACGAAAACCCAGTACGAAGATTTGTCCAGCGCCAGAGGGGCATGAATAGTTCTACTGAGCCTGAATCTCCCAGTCAAGATGACTATGTGTCCTCACCTACGCAGCAAGAAATACTGCCATTCAATTTGAATATTGATGATGACAACTATGGGAGCCCTTCAACTCAGCGTCCGAATGGAAGTAAAAAGTCTAAAGCGAAGAGGAAAAACGAAGACGACAGTTCAAAAATTATTCAAGTGATTCAAGAAGAAAACCGCAAATTTGGAGTATATATGCAGCAAGGCAGTGCAGATAGGCAAAAAATGGCATGACTTGGAATTGAAAAAAACTCAATTTTGTGGAGGAACAAGAAGAGAATAAGATTTTATTTACTGATTTTAATACAGTGACAAATCCCCAAGTGCGTCAATTCATCGAAGAGGAACAGATTAGAATTACTCAAAAGAGACACTGGCATCAAGATGAAGGGTCTTCTCAGAACACTTCAGGATCCTTTAGTCAGTTCTTTGAAGATATTTGAGAATCTTCAAGTCATTTGCCGGATTATTGAATTTTGTGGTCTTTGATTGCCAAGTGGTATCAATTTCCTATTGTGTTATGTAGATTTGTGTAGCTTCTTGTTTGTATTATTGACTTGCTTGCATGCCTCGTAGTACTTGTTTACCATGGTTATTAAAATATTTGTTTGTCATCGTTATTAACAAACTTAGCTTGTTATTTGTTAAGTTTGTCGTGTTTGTGTCGTTCTTAATGGAAATAAATGTCACTTGTTCTAATTTTTAAATTACAATAATGATATTTAATAAAATTAAAAAATGTATAACATTTGAATTCTAAAAAATAAATTAATTGTATAAATTTTTTTTTGAAACTCAAAATTAGAACAATTATATTTTAAAAATCAAAATTAATTTACAAATGGCATTGTCGTAATTAAACTAATGGCATTTTCGTAAATAAAAGAATGGCATTTTGGTAATTATATCACCTCCCTCAAATATAGGGGAGGTGAATATGGAGGGACACTATTCACCTCTCCCATATTTGAAGGATGTGATAAGGAATGATTGGAGTGAAATGGTACCCTATATTTGGGGGAATCCTCCAAATATAGGGTACCATTTGAGATGCCCTTAGGGTTCTCCTCATGATCCTCTTCCTTCTCGGGCTCTTCTTTATTAGAAGCCTCAACTAGCATCGCCTCACCTGAATGGGGCTTTGATACAATCTCATATACTGGCTCAGGTTCAGGCTCGGGTTCGAACTCAGGCTCAGAATCAGACTCTGATCCCGACCCAGGATCAGCGAACCCGGCCAGTACCAACCCCAATAGGCTACCAACCTCTCAGTGAAGGTATCAAAATCCAGCGCTACACTGAGTGACACATTCCACTCCTCAAACATCGCTCAGCCGTCAACCACTCCTTACTGTGAAAAATAGTGATCAAATGGCAGAGAGAGAGAGCTCTTCACTAATCTCGAAGTCCAGGCTAGTAGCTCTAGCACGAGCAAGCCGATATCTCTCCATATACTTCTCAATAGACTCCTCCAGGTTACGCCTAAATTCCACAAATGCCCTGAATACACTCCCAACCCGGATAGGATCACCTCCAGTTCCAGCTGCCATATATGTAATACTAGTTATGTAAAGGTCCAGTTTAAGTGGGGTATCTAATATCCGTTTAATCAAATTTCGAGGACTAAAAATCAAGAAACATCTTAGTTGGTCACACTTTAACGTATAACATGAAATCGAACATCTTACCAACTCAGCTCAAATACAAAAATACTTTTACAACATCAAACATGATAACACTAAACTTTCCATCGTATCTATCACATATCATTATTAAAATAGATACGAATTTTCACAATCATGCTTTATACTACATCCAAATAGCATCTTGAAATTCTAAAAAAAAAATAGAAACTTTACCATGAACGGCGGCGAGTGGCAAACTTAAATTAGAACAATTTAATATTTTTAATGCTTAGCTTTCACGCGAGTGTACATAAACGTAAACCACGCTCTGATACCAAACTGTAATGCTTGAGTTTTACGAACCCGAAACACTACTTGAAATGCTTTTTTCATTTTGAATTATGCGGAAGAATAACCTTTTAAACACGCGGAAGTTTTTTTTTCCTTTTATATAATACTTCAAATCCGGTTAGGTCGGGAAATATAACAAAAGGTGAAACACGCGTTGCTAAATATTGGATAATATCAAACTTAAGTAAAACAAAATAAAACATGAGTTTACATATTTAGTCAATTGAAATTAATCTACATACTAATCCCAAAGAAGAGTCTGAAACCAAATAACAACTGGGTCTAATGTTTTCAGTTATGACAAAAGTAGAGTTGTTAATAGCCACCACCACCAGTCTGGCTGCCCGCTTCAGTACCTGAAAATGTTTTAGAAAAACAATGAGTGTTTCGAAGAAACACCCAGTAGTCTCAGCACACTTTTCACATGTTGCAACATTCACATTTGTCAAAACATTATACATATGATTCAGGTAATTCCAATAAGTCCAATACATATGCTGCCATGTAGATTAGCCATTTTAGTCAAAACCGTATGTTGCCACATGGACTGGCCATCTATCATTCAACCCATGAGTATATTCTTTGTAACGTACTACTTAGGATTCATTGAGTAATAAACGAACGAACCTAGCTTAGCCAAATCAGCCCTACAGGTCTATGGTGTCTAACGTGCCATTTGGCTCATTATGATTGGTGGAACTCAAAGGAGATTTAAAAACAATTGAATTCTAACTATTATAAATAGGACAATTAGGTCCTCAAAGTTCTCCAACACCCCTTGCGTTCCCAAACACACCAAATTCGTCCATGACTATGGTAGGGTAGAAAACAACCATTAAAACCCACAAAAATACATATTTGTCTCTTGAAAAAGGCTCCTTACCACATACAAAAAGATTCTAACTTGAAAAATAGTTTAATTGGGGAATAGCGAGACTTTAAAGGCACTTTTCTACATAAGAACTAGTTAAACCACCCGTGTGTTGCACGGGTAAAAAAACTTATTAAAATATATTATTAGATAGTTAAATATAAATCTACAATATTTACACCCTATAGAAAATATAAAAAGACAAGTATACATAAATTGAACCAATAAGATCAATGGACTGAGTAATCATAAAGTTCAAGATCGTTTAAAAGACAATATACATTCTTACATATAATCTTTCGTACATATATACAATAATGGAAAAAATACATGTTACCCGCCTCATTTTAAAAAAAATCCTAATAAAACTAAAAAATTAAAAAAAATGTAAAATGTATTAAAAAATTCAAATGACATTAAACTCACCAATATACACGGTAGAGATGGTGAATTAACGAATTATGATGATTAGAGTTTGTTTTAGAGTTGATATTTCAAATTTGGTATGTTAATTTATTAGTGAAAAAAATTAACAAATAAAACAAATGGACAAAATGGTTAAGATTTAGTTTTTAAACCCAATGTCACATGTTTAAGTATTATCTAAGTTTTTTCACAAAAAATTTTGTTAAAAAGAAAAAAACAGTTATTGCAAAATTTATCAAATAAAAAAGTCAGAGAAAATCGTAGTACAAAAGGTACTGAGACTTAAGTAGATTAATTAATATATAGATTATTTAAGTCATCTTTGGGAAATCAAAAGTGAGTAACACGTGCCTTAGCGCTCTCTCCCTCTTCGAAACTTATGCCTTCCTTAAATCTCTTTGGTATTCGATATTTGATTGTGCGTAATTGCATCTCATGCTCTTATTATATTGCTTTGGCATTTGATACCTTAGTGTGCACGCTTGTTTTGAGATGAAAGATTGTTCCTTACCTTTGGGCATCACTAGTAGCGCTATCCACCCGTTTGCCTTGCTTTGTGGTAATCTTTGTGGTATTATGACTATGCTGAGTGATCTTGGTTATTTTGAATCATTGAATCTTTGTGTCTTACGCTTACGGGTAGAGGCTAAGCTAGTGATGGCCCAACTTGAACATATAAATGGTTTCTTTTGTGGTATTATGGCCTTTCTTGCAGTTCATTATGAGCCAATACATGTTGCTATTCACTGGGTACTTTGTACTCACCTCTCTTTCCTTTTTCCTCTAACAATCTTGTAGGCGCTAAATTAAGAGCATTGTGGCCGGATCATCCTAAGGATGGAGAAAATACATTTATGTCATCGAGATTTCTGTGTATGGCCGAGATTTCATTGTGAGTGGCTGCAATAGTTATTGTAAAGTTATAATAACATGATATTATGTGTAGCAGTGTTTGACTTGTGTTTGTAAAGTCTCACCTTTAAATTTTGAATTGAGATTTATTTCTCAAATGCTTCCGCTACTATTAATCACCGATAATACAAGAAAACTAAAGTAATAAATTTGGGGGCGTGACATAGCAGGCAAGGTAAGCCCAACTCCTCCATGACATAATCGAGTTTACTTGGCCATAGAACCAATAGCCATGAACCTGTGGTCAATTTGAAACAATTACACATCTATTAAAAAAACTTTTACATTGTTATTGTTGCAAAGAATCAGTTAGAATTAATAACACCTCCTTTGATGATGACAACTCAGCAATTGTTGAAATGAATCCAACCTCCTTTCCATTAGCAGATGATAAGCCAGACGATGAAGATCGTTGGCTGGGTGAATGCGCAACAAAAGCCCTCGTGTTTAAAAACCTAACATATGCAATGAAGCTATTAAAAGTAAAAGCAATAAAAAAGATAATGCAATAAAGCATATTTAGAAGGTTATATATGAAAAGTTAATGCAATATAAAATAGTTCCACAACCAAACCATAAATAAATAGTGTAAGGAATAAAATTTTTTTAGTCGATAACATATACTTGATGCGGAAGTCTTCAATTTCTGGAATGTACTCATCAAGCAGAAGCTTAAACACATGAAAAGATGTTACCACATCCTTTGAATCACCTGACAGGTCAATAAACATAGTCATAAAACAGAGGGAAATTAGACAATAGCCACTCAACATGAGAAAGAATGATGAGTGCAAGAACGAACCACATCTCTTGTTGATGCGACACAATTGGAGAAACACCCCATCTCTTTAAAAAATTGTCCAATTTATCAATGTACTCGTTCCATAGAGTACAATGTATCTTCTTATTACTGTATATGAAACAGAACAAGTCAAAATATGAAAAAACTTGAGCGGAGCAGACTACTAATTAACAAAAAAAAGGACTAAAAATGCTCACTCCAAGTCACGCTTCCAAGTTGACAGAACATTGGCTGTAGCTAGTTTTTTCACAGTCTCACGGCGATTATAGGCACCAATGATGTCTAAATGGGTCAATAAGTAACGATTTAGAAACTATAAAATTCTTCAAAATAAGACATTCATGTAATGGAACATTTATTACAAGTATACAAATATGGGTAGAAGGAAAATAGAAGGAAAATGTTACCAATCAGGTCATGACCACTGATATCTGGAGAGTTGAAGATGTCCATAAATAGGGTAAATGTGTATAACATGAGGGGAAAAGTAGGATGTCTATCATTACTCTGAGATTTGATCTTTCTCGAGTCATTGAAATAGAATCTGAATGGGTGTGAGGTTGGCTTCCACTAGCCCATGTTTTCTTTAACGGAGAAATGCATCATTGCGTACAATTATAGTGTACAACTGTATTTGAGAGTATCTGCTTGTTTCTTCAAAATGTCAATTATAGTGTTTCATTATTATCAAATTAGCCTTTTATTATTTACTTGTCTAAGCCCTTTTATTATTCATTTGTTACGCAAGTTAGTAGTTAAGCTATTTATAGCTGTCTATTGTTGCTAGGGTTTTTGGGGTTATTTTATTAAATAAGATTAATTAATATATTGGATTGTTTTCCAATTACTTCGAAATTATCAGTATTTGATTATGACATAGCACGGAAGTAGCAAGATTTCTTGCGAAACCTTGCAAAATCTGAAAACTTCGACCAAATACAAGTCTTGGAATCCACCAAGGAATTGAGTAAATTAAAACTTAAAAATTTTATTAATGATTAATAATTGAATTAATTGAAATTGTACACAGGAATTTTATTAATGATTAATAATTGAATTAATTGAAATTGTACACAGACTCTCTTTTTATAGAGACGTATGTCTTGGAAAGTAATTAAAATACTGAAAAGGAAACTAAATCCTATTAAAATAAGGAAAATAATTAAAATCCCAATAGAAATAAATGACAAATTAATACTTAAATCATAATTTCTTTCTCAAAACTTAAATCATAATGCTAATAGAACTAAGCTTTTGTCCTACATCATATTATAACGAGTGTTTGATGCTTAGTTTATGACATTCGTAAGCGTTTTAATAGAATCTAGACTATGGACTGTCGTGGTATTCTTTAATAATCGATAGGACTGGATCACGCTTATTTTATTTTATTTTATTCTTTCACCTTTCTGCTAAATCAATTGGGATCAAAGTATGGTAAGAATATAGAAATTATTCTATTCCATTTGATAAAAGCAAGGAAAGTGGAATCTATTATAATATAAATCAAGAGTAGTCAAGACTCCAGTTTCCCATGTATAATCACTGATGTCATCATGACATCATCCTGAGTAATTTTTTTCCCCTTCTATAAAGCGTGTTTTTTAATTTTCCCTTTTCAAGACAATGTCATTTTTGTAATTTAGCTTGTGGAGACATTTTGTTCTTTTTTCTTGCGTGAACACCTAATTTGCAATTGGTTCTGGAAACTCTCAAGCAGACCCCGTAACTGCCACTCCTCATGCCACAACTGAAGATCCGGCAGCGAGTGAGCTCGAATCAACTGGAGCTCCAGTGGTTTCTGCTGCTTTTTGCCTCTCTGTCCCTCGCAGTTGCGCCTTGGGAGACTATATATACCCTTGCAAGTGAGCTCCAGTGCTTGAGCCCTACTCACAAGCACACATTGTCGCGGCCGCCTCTGGGGCGACCACAAAGGAACTGGCAGCAGCTGACCCCGAATCAACCACAACCCTATTGTTGCTGACCCCGACAACAGAAGACCCCGCGGCGTCTAAGCCCAACTCCCAAGCAGACCACGTCGCCGCCGCCTCTGGGCGCGACAGCAGAAGAGCCGGTAATGGCTGAGCTCGAAGCAATCATATCTTCAAAAGCTTCGGTGCAAGGTAGCTTTAGTTTGTGAATTTAGATCTTTATTAGATGTTGATATAGACATTAAAATGTAACTCAAAATCTAAATTCAGTAATTATCTTTCATCAAGATGGATACAAAATATTGGAAAGTCAATATTGGGTTAATCACATGTTGCAGACCGTCCCCTTATCTTTGAAAGCCTTCAGTTCCTACGTTTGTGTGTCGGGTAACTGATAAAATGCAGTGAGTATTTTTTTTTCAAATAAAATTTTAATCATTTTCGTTTTGCAATTCACCGAGCATTTGTAGCTACCTTCACCTGTAGTTCGGAAGGGATGGTGTATTGCTTTTACGTGGGCTTGATTCAAGGCTTCCCAAGGTCTTTCATTCCCATCTTCAAAAGCTTTGGTGCAAGGTAGCTTTTTGTCCTTTCCTTTTGTTCCTACATTTGTTTATCTGCTGTTGCTAGGTTTTGTACTACGAATTAAATTGTGATGATTGTCTTTGAAATCACTTGGTTGAGACGTTAGAAACATGCAGCCCATCTTCATTTTGGTTTTTCAATTTTCAAAAATGAAATTCTAGATGTCCAACCTTTAGTTTGTGAATTTAGATCTTTATTAGATGTTGATATAGACAATAAAACGTAACTCAACATCTAAATTGAGTAATTATCTTTAAACCAAGATTGATACAAAATATTGGGCCTGTATTAATGAATGTGACGTCTTTAAAGAGGATGATGAAACAGCATAAGTGATAGGGATTCCTTTGAGTTGGCTGCTGGAGAGGACAGCGTAAGTGACAATGAAGTTACGTCCTCCATGAAAACTTCTTTGACGAGGCGTGGAGAAGATGTGATGGATGGTTCTTCCACCTCAATTGAAATGTCGTCCAGCAAAGTACGCCGGATTATTAAATCTGAGAAGAAATGATCCGTGTTAATTAGACTTCGTTTACCAATCACTCTTTTTTATGTTCTTTGGAATAATTCATTGTCATTTTAATTGGGTTTATTTTTAGCATTCAAATAATCTAGACATCTTTTTTATTATTGGATCATTAATGTCAGTTTGATTGATTTTGGATCTATGACATCTTTAATGTTTTGAGTTTGATATATTTGATTTCATTTTCATTGTTGTCTTGCTTGGCTTCATTTTATGCCCTTTTAAAATGCGTTAGAAGTGGTCGATTTTTTTAGTTGTATGTGTATCTCATTTTAATGCAGTTAATAAGTTGATGGAAACATTAGCAGAACTATTCATATATAATGTTTTCCCTACCCGTTTAAACAAGTTTTTTGATGGATAATGTTCATGGATAATGTACATGGGTAATGTTCATGGATAATGGCCATGCGTACATGTTTTTCAAAAACTTAATCTGTTTGGTCTTAACTGTTTGTTATATATCTCATTTGGATTCCCTACACGTGCATGTTACCTGCAAAGAGTCTTTTTCCTATTAATGAATGCCAATGCAACAACTTATGCCATCTATTTAAAAACAAATATATTAAGTTAAACTTGCTGAAATAAACCATCTAATTCTCATACAGCTAAAAACTTTATAATTATGGACAATATAATGATTAGTGACATTGTAGATAAACAATATAATCATCTGTTTGATTAATGTAATGTGTTGTATTCTACCTGTACAATGCACGAGTAGGGATACTAGTTAATTAAATACGATAAAAGCAGGACTCTGGCCGGTTTATGAATTGTGGGAGAGTTTAGTTACATTTATGTAAGGAAGTTAGGAACGTGTAGATAAGAACCCGTATTCATCCCCGAAAAATTCTTTATTCCCTTTTTAATGAAGAATGGATCTCCACGTCAGAAAGGAGCAGGAAAAAGACTCTGATTTTACTTTTCTTCTTTTCTATCATTAATTAATTAATCAGTATATTTTTAATTTGTCAATTACAAGTGCTCTTAAATCGTTTTATGAGTCTTTTTATAGGAATATATCCGGTTCCAATTTGGAACCAGATTTGCCCATGTGACGTTGAGTCAGCGCCACATGGTTTACTGATAGGCCCACATCATTGGTTAAAAAAAAAAAAAAAGATCCCCTCACTTTATTCAAACGCTTCTCGCTTCCTTGCAATCTTCAACAACCATCGGAGAACAAGTTTATCCATTTACCTCTATTTTTGAGAAGTACCACTTTCCTTCTTTTCTCCAATTTCTCTTCGACTAATGGTGCGGCCCTGCAGTAGTAATTCTTTTTTAATTTTTTGTGTTTCTCCAACATTTTTGGAAAATCCCCGGTACAAAAAGTGTGTGTCAATTTTCATTCTCATTCAGTTTTTCTTGGATTATTACTGGTGCAGTAGTGTAATTTTTATTTTATTTTTTATTTTTTTAATTATTATCAAGATCTTGGAGTGACCCACGAAGAAAAAACCGTGACTGTGCAATCGCAGCATCAACCAAATCAAGAGTCCAAAATATTCTATGAGCTGTCAGCTTTAGTTCTAAATATTATTCGGTCATCACCGATGACGTTTGATTTCTCCAAAGAGAACCAACGCGGCCTTTCTCTGGCGAGAAGACAATCAGTGATGCAGTAGACAACGTCGGCTTGGTTTGAATATCTGCTTCTTGGGGGTCTATTTTTTGTTTTGACTAATGATATAGGCCCCATCAGTACTACATGGGCATATCTAGTTCTATGGGATAGGATGGGAGGGGACATTAGGGAGAGGTATAGTGTGATTTGAAGTCAGAACCTTCTACTCAAAACATGAGAACTTTACTACTATAGCACTTGTTCTAACTATAATTATCATTATTATTGGACGGTATTGAATAATACTATCTCTGTCCCACAAAGATAGTCCATTATTCCTTTTTCGGCCGTCTCAAAAAGATGAGTAGTCATGTTACCATATTGAACATGTATTTAATGTTTCATTTCTGTATGTGCCCCTAATTAATTATTGTTATTTAACTATATATACATTGAAAGTCTTTCAAATAATTAATGAGATATAAAGATATATGTGGAAAACTAAAGTAAAATTTAATATTTCAACTATATTAATTATTGTTTCTTAATCTACGTAAAATCACTTACTGAACTATTTTTGTGGGACGGAGGTAGTATAAGTTTAATTTAATGAGTTATTACATGTCCCTACTTTTAATATATTATATATATTAAAGTAGCATAATTGTAATATGCAGATTTTCTCGTCAAAACAACTATCCTACTTTTATATGCTTCTTTTTTTTTAATAATAATAATAATGGTAATCCATTAGTGTTGTGCATTAATTTTATTTTGTTATTATTTTATTTTATAATAATAGATCAAATTTTATATACAATTCTATTTTATATATAATATGCTATTTGCTATCCATTAGTATTTCTTATATTTATTCTATTAATTTGAGGATATCTTGAAAGATTTAATATTTCTTCAAAGTTCTAATCAGTTGATAGAGAATTTTCAAGTATTAAGTTATTAGGTCTTCCTTCTCCTTTCAATTAACTGTCGACTCGTGAGGTTGATAGTATAATAATAAAAAAATTAAAGCAGTATCAAAATTTTTACTTCAATTCAATATGGTAAACCACAAGTTATAAAACCTATGAATATATGTTTAGTACATTATTACTTAATTTATTATTTTTTCTGGAAACATATATATTAAAGTTTAAGTTGAAAGGATACAATAGTAATAATATTCGATGGTGATGATTATTTAGAATAAAAATAAAAAATCCTTTTAGAACAAAAATTTAAGCTAAAAGGATATAATAGCAATAATATTTGATTGTTTCACAAAAAAAAAAAAAAATTGATGATGATGGTGATTTAGAACAAAAATAAAAAATTCTCTTAATTCTTTTTAGAGCATAATTGATTAAAAATTAATGTCATGGGTAAATCATATAGAATTTATTCTTTGTTGCAATGTTGTTTCTCTTAGATCTTTTGTAATAAAAGGGTGTATACTTTAAATTTTTTTGAATAGATTTAATAAAATAGTGATTTTTTAATGAACGTATATACGATGAAATGCGAAAAATAATTTTTCTAAAAATATATGGTGGGGAATGAATATATAGAAAAGAATTCATTATGATAAATGAATATTAATTACACCCTAATATACATAAACAGAATGTGAGCGTAAGGTAATTTTGGAGTTATATAAATTTCGTATACTTTCTTCTCCACATTTTCTTGATTTTCACACTCAACATGGAATTAATTTTGTGTTAAAAAATTCTTCATTCTCATTTTCATTATTTAAGAGTATTGTTCATGCATGACAATTTAATTAACTTTGTGCTAAGTGAAAATATTATATGTTTTAATCTGATTCTGTTTATATATATTAGTAATATATGTGTATGAGTGAGTAGTACGCAATAAAATTGCGATTATTTAATTTTTAAAATTACCACGTATTTTTTTCCTACTAATTATTCTATTTCATGTAACGCACGAGTGTAAAACTAGTTTATCATTTAATATGATATTTATCACTTAATGACAACGCATTGTCACGTACAACGGTGATTTTAGAGAAATGCCTTACAAATACTTTGTAATTTGAAATACACGATCAAAATAATTGGGAACATGTATTTACGGTCTACCGCTCGGCTCCAGGAAATTGTGAAGTTGGACCTTTGGCCTAATGTGTTTATCATTATTTGTTTAAAAAAATCACATTTAAATCAAAAATTCACATACAAAAAATCTTTAAAAGTCAGATTACATTCTAAAATCTTACTCTTACACAAATCATGTGTTATGTAACTTTAATTTTAAAAAGTCGCTTAATGATTACTATATACGTAACTTAGAGTCGATTCTAAAAAGTCATGCCCTATATAACTTTTTCAATTAAAAGTCGTATACAAATTAAAATCCTAGATTTAAACAAAAATCGTGTGTGGTAACTTTTATTTTAAAAAGTCACATAATGATTATTTGACATTTACTGTATACGTGATTTTGAGTGGGTTTCAAGAAGCCACATCTCATGTAACTTTTTAATTAAAAAATCACATAAAGATTATTATGTGTAAATCACATTTAAGTAAAAAAGTTAACTTTTTCACATTTGATATTAAAATTTTACATTTAGTCTTTTTTTTCTTCCTTTTTTTGACAAGCAAAATTTATATTTAGTTAAAAAGTCACATTTATGTTATTATTCAGTTAAAAAGTCACATTTTGTGTCACTATTACATTAAAAAATCACATATAGAAAAAGTCACATTTTGTGTTACTATTACATTAAAAAATCACATATAGAAAAAGTCACATTTTATGTCACTATTTAATTAAAAAGTCATATTTTATATCACTATTTAATTAAAAAGTTACAGATAGAAAACTCACATTTTAATTAAACAGTCAAATATAATCACATAAAGAAAAAATCACATATAAAAAATTTTATAAAAAAAGTTGCATTTAATTGAAAAACTATATATTTAAGAGACATTTAATTGAAAAATAACATGTAAAAAATTACATATGGAAAATATTATATTTAATTAAAAAGTTACATGCAAAAAATAACATTAAGAAAAACTACATTTAGTTAAAAAAGTCACGTATAGAAAAGTCACATTTTGTATCATTAATGAATTAAAAAATCACGTATAGAAAAAGTCACATTTCATGTCACAATTGAATTAAAAAGTCAAGTCACATTTTGTGTCATTATTGAATTAAAAAATCACATATAGAAAAAGTCACATTTCATGTCACAAGTGAATTAAAAAGTCACAGATAGAAAAAATCACATTTCATGTCACAAGTGAATTAAAAAGTCACATTTTAGATAACTAATGAATTAGAAAATCACAGATAAAAAAAAGTCATATTTTAATTAGAAAATCAAGCATAGTCACATAAATAAAATGTCACATATAAAAAATTTTATAAGAAAGAGTTACATTTAATTAAAAATTTATATATTTAACATTTAATTGAAAAGTAACATGTGAAAAATCACATTTGAAAAATGTTATTCTATCTATGTGACTTTTTATATGCGTGACTTTTTAATTGAAAAGTAATAAACTAATAATATGATTTTTAGAAGACAAAATAAAATGAAGGAAATTATCCTAACATGTTACAAGAAATAAGTCAAAAGGAAAATAAAAAGAAAGTACGTGGGCCATTCAAACAAAATAGAAAACACGTAGGTGGGGAGGAGAGGGAGAAGAAACAAGCTGTGAGGGAAAAAAAAGTCCACTGTGTATAGAGATTGCCGTCTTTTTACGGCTTGAATTTATTTGCACGTATTTTTCAAATTTTTTAATAAAAGACAGTACGTTGCCTAATCTTCCCTTCAGAAAATAGGACTGAAAATGGGTGTGTGTTTTACAGTGAGAGATAGTGGGCAAAAGTACAGCCCAATAATTGTGACGTCTCTTTAGTCTGTACATAAAGAAACATACAGACACAAATTGTAATGCATCAATGTATGAAGTGCAAAAGTGAGTTTAAAAGTTGAACCGTATATTCTCTCTTCATCTCAATCTCTTCAATTAGTAGCTCTTTCTACCCCTGACTTCAGAGTAATTTGCAGATAGGTAAGCGTTTCTCTTTTTCCCAGTTGCAGATTCAGTTTATTTTCTAATTTCTAGGAGTAATAATAAGAGTATTTACGTATGGTTTACATATAGTATCTTCTTTGCACTAATTTCAATCCCTGTAATTGTGTAGGGTGCATCTAATTAATTGTTTACTAAGATGCATTTCTTGAAGAGAATAATGATCAGAATGAATAGGATTCTATTCCTGAAATCAAAGAAGAAGAAAGAAATACCGCTTTATCTGCATATTTATGGAGCTGCACTGCTAGAAGAGCTAATTACTGCTTTTGGAGCAAGGTACAAACTTCCTATCCGTCACTTTAGCGCTTGAGAAATTCTTAGTGCTACAAATAGCTTTGGCCAGAGTCTTGACATAGCAGATTCTGACTGGAGTACGTATTTGGGGTCCCCGGAGAGCCGATCAATTTTAGTTAAGAAATACAGAAAGACTGATCCATATACCATGGAGCACGCTATTCGTGATATAGCAGTGAGTTCACGGATGAGCCAGCACAAGAATGTTTTGAAGCCAGTGGGTTGTTGCCTTGAGTTCGGGTGCCCGGCTTTGATTTACGAATTTGCTGGAACCGAACTACTTATGATCGACTCTGGGGTTCATGGCGTAGCACATTATCTTGGAGTAATAGAATAAGGATTGCAAAGGACATGGCTAGCGTAATTGCTTTTCTTCACGAAGCGTTTCCAACACCTATCATTTTTAGGGATGTAACGCTGAAAAATGTCACAAGAGACCAGCACGGAGTTGCAAAACTGTTTAATTTCTCACTTTCTATATCACTCCCTCCAGGAGAAGAACAAGTTCGAGATATGATTTGGGGGACATTGGGGTACGTAGACCCAACGTCTTTTATACTGATACCGGGCATTATCACTCCAAAAACCAATGTTTATAGCACAGGCATGTTGCTGCTAGTACAGGAACCTGTGGAACCCTTTCTGTTGCGGCGTGTGATTGACCATATCAGCAATGACGAGTTGGAACAAATTGTGGAACCTGAGATCTTGGGGGGAGGGTGGAGTAGAGAAGATGCAGCAAATACATGCTTTTTCTACATCTTGCCTTGACATGCCTGGTACTCAAGATAGAAAACAGACAATTTATGCTTGACATGGCAAAACAACTCCGCAAAATTGAAAGGTATCCGGATCAATTACCTTCACTTGAATCAATCTGGAACTCAATACAATCTTATTCATTAAGGGACTTTATGTTGTCTGGTGATTGATGAACAAGCTCAATCACTGGATATCGCGGCTTAAACCAACTCTAACTTTACATGTATTTGGGAGTATCTTCAAAATGTCAATTTGTAAATCAAAGAGTTGATATTAAATGCTGCTATATGTTAGCACTTGTTCGAAAATTTAATGTTTATAGCACTTTGTAATGTTCTTTGTTCGAAAATGTTGAGGTTTAGCCTGTGCTACGCTGTTGGCTTCACTTCGATGAAACAGTGGTCGTCTCCAACGGCGGCATCCAATTCAGTCTACTATGATGGGATCCAAGTATGGCACGAAGATGGAAATTATTATATTCCAATTGGTAACTGCAAGGAAAATATTGGAATTAATTAAACACGGTATCGAATTTCTATTCCTATTCTGTTTGCACCTAAAATATAAGCTGGCAGGACGCTGACCGGTTTCTGAATTCTGGGAAAGACATTATATTCACAGGAACGTGTAAACAAGATCAAACATTATCAAATATGCTTTATTCCCCCTTTAATAAAGAATCGATCTCCCACGTCAGAAAGGAGAAGAGGATAAAGACTTATGCGATTTTATTTTTCTTCTTTTCTGTTACTCCCTCCATCCCACAAAGATAGGATGATAATTATTTTCACACTGAGAAATCAGCAAAATAGAGGCGCCGTTTGTTGCCCCTACAAGTCAGTTTGTCGCCTCTATTGAGATATGGAGGCGACAAAGTCGCCCCAAGGGCGTCGTGCCAACAGGGCCGCTGCTTTTGATATATTGCAGCGACATGGTCGCCTCTATAGAAATCACTCTATTGCAACGAAATTGTCATCTCTAAAAGTAACATGTCGCCCTAAAACTCGATTCTTTTTTTTTTTTAAAAAAAATCTATAGGGACAATCTTGTCGCCCCTATAGATCAATCTTTTGAAAAATAAAAAAGAACTAAAAAAATCTTAAATGCTCCAGCCATAATTCCCCATTTACCCCAACAGCATATATATATAAAACTGAATTGCAACAAAGAAAAAGAAGAAGAGCAGGAGAAAATAAGGGAAATATATATTAAAATAATATGAGATTGAGCTATCCATGATCACGTTCAGTCAAATTACTGATGAATGAATACAATCTAAGTAAAATGCAAATGAAACTCGATAGTTGGAAAACCTCTTAAGTTAATTTCTTCTTGAAGAATTCAACAAAGTCCATAACAATTTAGATTCTTTAAGCAAAGTTTTCATATATTTCAATCAACAAAGTCCAAAACTTCTTTTGAAATTAGAAAGTCGTGTCTAAAATGATCACAACGTTGGTTTATGCATTTTTTGTTCAGTCTACCATCTAATGACAAAACAATAGAAGCCCTAATAAACTTTAGGTTTATGTTTGCCATCTTCTTTGCTTACTCATGTACACTTCAGCCACATTTGAAGTACATGCATAGCCCTTCCTGTCCCATGAACCAAACAATGTGCAATCATTACTGAAAAACAAAATGAAATAGTCCTAGTTCACAGACATCCCAAATCCAAAGTGTATCTTACAATGAAATAACTGCTTAGAAAGAGTCTCGTTAGGTATAAAACATGCCAAAAGCAGCCTCTAATACCAATGTATTTGGAAAATTTTCAAAAAAACCCTCAATATAGAAAGATAATTAACAACATCAGTAACCTGTGCAAGCACCTTATAAACACTATGTGAACCATATATGTAATATCACTCATACTGAAAAAGAATACTTAAATCTCCCCAGATGAATAAATGCTAAAGTAAAATATCAAGACAACATAACATGTAAAAAAAAGTTAATATATTTAGGATAAATGTACAAAAGAATAATAAGAGCAGAGATTAGAGGATTCCCTGCCTTGAGTCTGACCAGAGATTGATATATATGCTGCATAGTGACAAATTCTACAACCTGTGGAAAATAATGACCTCAGCAATTTCAAAGCATAAATTAATTTAAGGGATAAAGCATAAGGTGCAGCAGCTCAATTCTCCTATAAGTTAACTAACTTTTGAATCATTAGTAATGAGGGGTTTCATTTGAACTTTCGTAAGGCAATGTGAATTTATTTACTCTGCTTAAAATATGCATTAGCTTCCATGTTAAAACATATGACAAGTACTCGACAAACATGTAAACAAAGCATATTGTAAAGAAGTTGTCCCATCCTAATCATACTTACAGGTCAAGCACTAAAGACATACAAAAATGGCTTTTTATAGATCATTCACGGAAGATGGAATAATTACTATGTACAAACAGTGGAGGCCTCTGTTGTGTCTAAGTTTGTGAAATAACTAGAAAGAACAGATTACATCAACTAAGAAAAGCCATCAGATTGTGAACCAGAGAAAGACATGCTGAATGATCATGTACAAACATAGGAAGCCCCTGACAGTTTCCTTAAATTAAGTAACTAAACAGACATAAAGGCCCCAACTACCTCACCATCATGCTTGCTAAGAACTAGTGAGCCCAAAGCATTGATAATTCTCAAAACTATTATTTCATAGATCGTATAACAATAAACAAGGTCCTCATGAATCTGAGGCTATGTGAGATGGCTAAAGAATTTATCATAATATCATAATTTAAAATTCCAAATATGTTACCTAGAAAGCTGAGGGATGTATCCCCTCATCCTAGTGTATCCAGATTCCAGGGCTTTATTTATACTCATCTGAGAAAATCATAGAACCAAGTATCATGAAAGGGTTTGTTTATCATGTGAGGCTGTTGATAAACTATTGTAATGTCTCAGTGCGTATAGAAACTAACAGAGCAATGGTCATAAAGAAAAAATATAGATAAGAACAAAAAAAGTTCAGATTACAACATTCGAGCAGAATAAAAGGGAGTTTAGTCTACTCGAGCCATTTAGACATACGTTTCAAGAGCTGAATAGAGGCTAAATCCTTATGAAGCTAGAGGCAAAACACATATACACATATACCCCATACAATAATCCTCAGCCGAACCCTACAAACAAGAAGGAAGAAGTTTCAGAATTTGTAAAAGAGTGAATAATTTGGGATATTGTCAAGGATTAGTACCCGGACACATAAGAGCACAACCATTTCATCCTCCTTCTACTATATAACATGTATTGCAGAACTTAAACAGCCACACAATCTCGAGGAAGAAGATAGTACCATCAATTATAAGAAGGGAGATCAGCAAACTATCCATGCAAGAAGATAGTACCGTCAATCGTGTGGCTTTGTACACACTCATTATTTGTGTGTGATCTTTGAGAACATTTTCTTTTTCTTTTTAATGCTTTTATTTGCAAGTGTATCCTGTTATGGGGGATATTGTGATTTGTAACCTCAATATTTGGTCTGATAATGAATATTATACCGTCTTGCTAGTCACACACCAAAAAAAAAATAAATGCAGAGAAGGCGAATAAGTATACACGAGGACCAAACATGGTTCCTATATGGAGTCGAAAAAAATGAGCCTATTTGCCATTCATTTAAATGAAATCCAATCAACTCCCAAAGTCTTCTATTCTCAATGTCACTAACTGCTCATTTCTAGAACTTCAAGAAAAACTACTTATGGCAAAGTATATTGTAAGTGCACAGACTTCAATTATATTGCCAATACGATAAAAACAACAAGCAATACGAAATAGATAGCACTAGAAAATATTGACAAAGGGAAAAAGAAGGCTAAATTACAGTTAAATATTACCGTTTAACACTATGTGCCAAACACGCATCATGTCAAACAAAAAGTTCTTGGAAGTCTACAAAGTAAACCTCAAACGTTGGGGTATATTCATCAGCAGTTGGTTCAAACAGCAAAAATTACCTTATGCAGGACGGGTTTTCTGGCTACCCATGCTGACAGGCAACAAAAGCCAGCAAAAACACCCAATTAAAGCCAATCCAAGCTTTAGCGAATGTGGCTGGAGGACATAAAACCACTGGTTCGAACCCACCAAAAGCTTTGTGCTACTTCGAACCAGCAGGCCACCAGATCTACTGGTTCAAATTTCAGACCCAGCAACTTATCGACATTTTGTACAAACCAGCAAAAATTATGAAATTTTCAGCAACAATATGCGTTGAAATTTTAGTTCAGATATAAAATACATACCGTATTGCTAGAGTTCTATGAAATAAGTGACGGATCTTCAAGGATTAGGCGAGATTTGAACAGTATATTGTCGTATGTAGATCGATTTTGGAAGAAAGGGGAAAGATTAGGACTAGATAGAGGCTGTAGTTCAAAGGTTGAGAAGAGAAAACGAGGTG
Organism: Nyctanthes arbor-tristis; assembly: GCA_963692815.1. NCBI lineage: Eukaryota > Viridiplantae > Streptophyta > Magnoliopsida > Lamiales > Oleaceae > Nyctanthes > Nyctanthes arbor-tristis. The sequence goes on from CAVNYN010213106.1 coordinate 32,079, forward strand.
TGAAAACGTGGGTTTCTTATTCAGATTTGGGGGCTGATGAATATAGTGGGTTTTTTTTTAAAAAACAGAAAAAGAAAATATAATAACTATTGCACGGTTTGGCACGACAACGTGTTGTTGTGCCTGTAGGTAGAGCCAATAGGGGCGACTGGCCTGTCGTCTCCATTTCTGTCGCCCCTACAACCCTCACATGTTGTAGTGATTGTTGAAATATATATTTAATATTGGAACATTAAAAAAAAAAAAATCTACAAATTAAAACGAGAAGTGCTATTTGTACACATAAAATGTACAATTTTTGTACACATCCCTATAAATTTACTTACACCCCTCAAAAGTTGTGATTTCAAGTATATAATGGAATAAAGGACATTTAAATAAATACAAGGGGATGTGTACAAAAATTGTACACTTTGTATGTACAAATATCATATCTCAATTAAAACCATCGTTTTAATTTACCAACAAGTGAGATCATAGCAGTTAAATAACATTTTACAAAATAATTAAAAACCTATGACTAAATTTGCATTTTGTGGATTCTGAGTCGACGAAAATAATCATGCAACAAAAGTTAGAAAACAGGGCTAAGAATATACTAGAAAAAGCTCAGAGTGTAATTGAAAACGCGGCTAAGAATAAAAATTCCATTTAGATATTGAAACAATGAACAACACTGAACTGGGCAGATAGAAAAATCATGTGAAACAATGAACAACCTTGGATAAGAGCACGGTTCGATGCGAAATGGAAAAGGGAAAGAAGGGGGGGGTCTGATTATACTTAAAAAAAAGATTGAAAAAAAGAAAAAGACAAATTAATCCACCTCCTGTGAAAGCGTGTAAGTGCAACTTTTGAATTAAAAAAATGAAATAGCAAGTTTTTTTTTTTGAAAGGAAAAAGATTTCATTCATTAGCACCCACATATTGCGCAAGAAAAGCGGGATACAGTCGAACCAAAGACAATCATTTGGGGAACCTAATGCAAAGGATGCCAAGGAATGTGCAACGGTGCAACCTTATTCGAGCTAGGGGGGATATATGAACACACATAGTAAAGAATCAAATAAACGCCATAAATGATTATTTAATAGTGCCAAAGGATTACTCCCATGGCATGCATCAAGGCCGTGAATAACCTTAAGTGCATCGGTGTGCGCCTCCTCAATTTGAATATGTCCTTCCAACGCCGCCTGAAGACCATAAGGAAGAGCATATGCCTCCGCCACCTCCACGGCAAATTGACCATCCAACTGAATAGCAAAGGCACCAACAACCAACCCGTTAGAGCTCCAGAAAACACCACCCAGTCCAGTATAGCTAGCAACAATAGCTGCATCAGTATACAACATAATCCCTGCTTCATTATCACCGCCCCCTCCATACAGCGTTAGGAACACGGTTGTCTGTTGAAACTCCACCCTACCGTGACTTCAAATTTACCAACTGGTACCTCTCCAAATATGTTACAATTCGATTTCCCACTACTGCTGGGTCCAAACTCTTTAAGCCATGCATGACGTTATTTCGTTCACACCATGTTGCCCAAAGAGACATGCAAATAATCTTCTTTGTACTATTCGACGTCATCCCCAACACTGAAATGAGCAATGTTACACAATCCTCATGAATACGTGATTTAACCTCCTCCCATAATTTGACACATTTCCACAGCTGCTTCACCCACCAACACTGGGAGAAGATGTGGCTGTTAGTCTCCAAAGCACCACACCAACAGCAACTATGTCCATCACCCACGTAGTGCCTTCGTAAATTCTCTCCACTGGGTATTGCTCCATGTATCAATCTGTTGAGTATATTGCCAAAAATAATCCAAAGTTGAAAAGGAAAAGGAAAAGAAGAAGAGTCCTTTGAGGAAAAGGAATCCAAATCATAGAAGGAATTGTCTTGACTTCAAAGTAGCGAAGCCTATAGAGGTGTTTTCTTCTTCTTTTATATACAAGAGTGACTTGAGTCTTTGATAGGAAAATTGGCGAGCTTAGCATCTTGAGAGTTTTTCTTATAACTCTTTGAGGTTTATTCAAAGAGTAGAAAATTAGATGTTGTAAAGTTTGTGTATTTTTCTTGTAATACTTGGGGGTGTGGGTTGGTGAGTGAAATTCTATATGGTTGTAGCGACTTGAATCATATAATGAAAAGCTTTCATAATCCGTAAATTGCTCTTTGTTCTTTTATTTTTCCTTGTTTCATTAAATTCGTTAAATAACGGTCCTGCGGGCGTTATCGAGAAATTTACATTAATTCCCAACAGTGGTATCAGAGCGTCAGGTTTTGTTTGAGGTAGAGCAAAGGAAAATACGGCATACGAAGTGGTGAGAATCAAGATCGGAACTTGTGGCTTGAACAAGTCTGGAATTTCTTGATTTTGATTGGATGATTTAAAACTTTCAAAGGAAAATCATCCCTATGTTTTGACAAAGTTGTTGGAACCAGTATGAATGATAGTAATTGGGAAGATTTGAATTTGAAAACTGGAAGCGAGAGGTGTCTCCATCTAACCAGGAATGATCATGTAAATATTTATCGAATATTTGCTGTGAAGGAACTGTGTCGTCAATCTGGAGAGGTATGTCCGACAAAGAGTTCTTCAAACCTGTTGCACTTGAATGAATGGTCTACTTTTTTGCGAGTTGGTGCAAATACAAAAATTCTAAATGGGATCGTCTGGGAACTGGTGGTTGTTGCAACTTGGTGTTGTAGACTGACTAGTCACGGGAGAAAATATTATCTAGGTAGAGCAGGTTCAGCCACTGTTCGGATTTGGACAATCCGACTCTCTTGGTGTGAGGGTGGTGGAGATATGCTATGGAGTAAGTGGGTACATCCTCATGGCGTGTCGCTAGGTGTCATGACAAAGGATGTTTATTACTTCTAGCGGTTATATTTACACACAGGCATTGGCTGACATTGATACATAGTGTGTGGTTGTAGTAATGTCGATGTCTAATGAGTTATATGGAAAGTCAACAAGAGAGTTGCTCTTCCGATCTCAAGTTTATTTCGACATTGAGCCGATGAAATGTTTGGAATTTGTTATTAATTCTAAGTGGTTATACTCATGTGGTGGAGTATGAGACTGTCAAAGTGTCAAAGGCTTACCTGGTAATTTCCCAAATATTGTGTACAAGACTACAAAACAAAAGATGGAGAATTTGGCTTATTTGGGTAATGTGGAGATTGTTGGGTATGTTGCCAAAAATAATCCAAAGTTGAAAAGGAAAAGGAAAAGAAGAAGAGTCCTTGGAGGAAAAGGAATCCAAATCATAGAAGGAATTGTCTTGTCTTAGAAGTCAACGAAGCCTATAGAAGTGTTTTCTTCTTCTTTTATCTACAAGAGTGACTTGAGTCTTTGAGAAGAAAATTAGCGAGCTTAGTATCTTGTGAGTTTTTCTTATAATTCTTTGACGTTTATTCAAAGAGTAGAAAATTAGATGTTGTAAAGCTTAGGTATTTTTCTTGTAATACTTAGGGGTTGTGGGTTGGTGAGTGAAATTCTATATGGTTGTAGCGACTTGAATAATATAGTGAAAAGTTTTGATAATCTGTAAATTAGTCTTCATTCTTTTATTTTTCCTTGTCTCATTAAATTCTTTAAACAACGATTCTGCAGGGTGTTATCGAGGAATTTACATTAATTCCCAACACAATCTCCATATAAATTGCCTCACCTTCGAAGGAATCCCAAGACTCCGCAGCTCCTTCTACACTGAATTAACACCAGAAGAGCTGGCCGCATCATTTTGGTGTTGGTCCTTTATCAAATGGTGCCCACTTCGCACCCTAGATCCCGCATAATGCCAAATCCATAAGTCCTGCTTGGATATATCTCCTGCCAAAGCCATGAGTCCTGCTTGGATATATCTCCCAATGGCATTGCCAATATGTTCTCAGCCTCAAAAGATGAGAAAGCTTTTCGGACCAATGGTATATTCCAACCCCATCCACCCTCTCAAATCCAACAAATGGCAATGAAATTGGCTTGAAAGAGAGTGGACTTGGTAGCCACGGGTCTTTATAAATGTGCATAGAGTGTCCGCCACCCACTCGCCTCCTCAATCCGTTCAAGTGCACCTCTTTTCTCCATAGAATGCTTGACCAAAGGTAAGATGACCCCTGTCTGTCGCCCACTTCCAAAATACAACAATGAGGATAGTATTTATTTTTAAGCGCCACTACCGCTAAAGAATGAGGTTTCTCTAACAAACGCCAAACATGTTTGGCTATAAGGGCCTGATTGAACATCCTCATATCACGGAATCCCAACCCTCCCTGCAACTTCGGTTCACAAAGTCTCCCCCTTTTAATCCAAGCCATGTGTCACTTCTCTTCCTTCGTACCCTACCAAAATCGAATCATTATTAACCGCATAGGGGAGTCTGAAGAGACTCATGATGTGTGTTGGGATGGCTTGGGCAGCTGACTTCAATAATACTTCTCTACCAGCTGAAGAAAGCAACTATGCTCTCCAACTATTAAATTTTTTTCCACATGCGCTCTCTGATAAAAGCAAAGGTACGCTTCTTATTCCTTCCAACCACCGATGGAAGCCCTAAATATGTATCATGTGAATGGATATGATCGATTCCCATTATCTCTAGCACCTCCTCCTTTGCCTCTTGTACAGTGTTAGGACTAAAAATAATGGCTGTCTTCTCTTTGTTAATCAATTGCACGCCTATATCTTTGTAGCACACTCATAATTTCATTCGCATCACCATGCTGGGCTGTAGCAAAGATAAGGGAGTCATTAGCAAAAAGTAAGTGATTAATACGAGGTCCTTGTCTGCAGCATTTAACCCTGAGGATAAGGCCCCTACTTTTTGCAGCACTCAATGCTCCTGAAAAACCCTCAGCACAAAGTATAAACAAATCGTGGGACAAGGAACATCCCTGCCGTAATCCCCTAGATGCAGTAACAGACCCTTGACACTCTCCATTTACATGAAAATTGAACGAAGTAGTGGAAATACAATCAAAGATCAAATTCACCCAACATTCTGGAAAAAGCATCCTACGCATAATATGACAAATGTACCCCCATTCCACCCGATCATAAGCCTTGCTCATATCGAGTTTCACAGCCATATTCCCTAAGCGACCACTATGTTCATTAGACAAGGAATGCAATAATTCAAATGCAATAATAGCATTGTCAGTGATTAATCTACCTGGGACAAAGGCACTCTGATTTTTCGCCACAAGAGGATCTAACACCATCTTCAAATGGTTTGCCAAGGTCTTGGAGATGATTTTGTATAGTGTATTACATAGACTAATCGGCTGATAGTTTGAGAGCTTTTCTGAGTTTTTCTTTTTTGGAATCAGCACCACCCCCGTTGAGTTAATAGCTCGCACCGAGCCGCCTCCATTTAGATCTGCCAGACATGCCGACACAACTTGTGGTCTCATCACCCTCTAATGCCGCTGATAGAACAATGCATTTAACCCATCTACACCTGGAGCCTTACGTGAGCACAACCAATGTAATGCTTTGTCAATTTTCTCTGCATCAAAATCCCTCTCCAAGAGCCCAATTGCATCAGCCTCCAACCTTTTCACCACTCCTTGTGTACCCACTTCCAAGTCCTCCACACTAGGATTAGTGCATCGGAATAAATTAGCAAAATACCCTTCAATATGACGCACTAAATTCTCATTCTTCTAAACCACATTATTCTCCTTATCTAACAATTTATAAATAGAGTTTGACTGGTACCTTCTACTAGCATTCACATAGAAGAATTGTGTGTTTTTATCGCTCTTCTTAAGCCATTCCAGCTGAGATCTCTGCTATCAATACTTCTCCTCTCTAACTTGCAGCTTTTCCACTTCAAATTCCAGCTCTTTATCCTCGGTCATATGCGCACCAAGGGAGTCCGAATCCAATAGCAGCTGCAGCTGTTTCTATTTGTTATCCAGCTCCTGCTGCCAGCCACTAAATTGATCTTTACTCTATTGTTTAAGACTCGTTTTGCACCGGTTCACCCGCTCCAACACTTCAAACGCCTCATGCTCAGCCTCTATTTCATAGGAAACCCCCTCTATTGAGTCATCACATTTTCATACCCTTCTTGGTGAACCCAAAAAGGTTCAAAGCGGAAGCCATCCGTGCATATACAAGATAATAGAACAGTGGTCGGATAGAGAGTAAGGCAGATGCTCAACTCCTACACCCGAGAATCGAGTTTACTAGGTAGCTGAGCCCAAAAAAGGTTGAGACGAGCTTTTATATTTGCATCACCCTCTCTCCGGTTATTCCAAGTAAATTTTGGCCCTCTAAACCGAACACTTGAAAGGCCACAGTCAAGAAGCACATCCTGAAAATCTCTCATGGTTTTCACCGGTCTCCGTGTTGGGCTTAAAAAAGGGTCCATCTCATGATGATATCCAACTTAAATACATGACAAAAATTGGAGGATGAATTATGCAATTTGGTTAATCAATTGACTTGGTGGGCACAAAATTCTAAGGCAAATTGAGGCTATATTATTTGACGTCTTTTTGGCTGCTGGAAAGACACATGAAACCAGAGAGAAAATTACATACATTCACGCACGGGAGTCGGAGAGATTTAGGAAGAAAATTCAGCCACTTTGATTATCGTCGCTTGAAACGGTTTTTTGGACATTCGAGTTGGTGTACGTCTTCTTCAAGCGGTGGTTTTCTCCAAGTTAATTCTTAGAAGGGGTTAGGTGATATCTTTCCTTCATCTTTTGTAGTTGATTATTGTGTTCCATCTATTGTTAGATGAGTTATTGTGGTGCCAAGAATATTGTTTTTGACGTTGTTGTGTGATTGTGGTAGTGTGTAGTTACCTCTTGATTTGGGGCGATAATCTTGAGAGGATAAACATTGTATTCCTATTATTATTTGGTGATAGTGGAGTTGTCGGTTTGCCCCGTTGATTTTCCCTTCTCATTGGAGGGTTTTACGACATTAAATAATTTTTGGTGTTATTAACGTTTCCGCACATATATTATTGTTTGATATTAATTGCTTATTTTAATTGCACGAGTTTAGGGAAATTGATTAAATTCCCAACAGTGGTATCAGAGTCAGGTTCAATTGTATGGATTAAAATGGATGACCTAGTTGGTAGTGCTATGATTAGGCTTACCAATCACAATTGGGTGACATGGAAACCTAAGATGGAGGATATCCTTTACTGTAAGGATTTGCATGATCCTATTGATGGTGATGATTCTAAACCGGAAGATATGGAAGATAGGGATTGACAGAAACTGCATAGGAAAACTATTGGGACGATAAGGTAGTGGGTGGATAATAGTGTTTTTCAACAAGTAGCACAGGAGACAGATGCAAAAAAATTGTGGACTAAATTGGGGTCCATGTTTGAGAAGAAAACTGAAGCCAGAAAGTCCTTTCTGATCAAAGACTTAGTCAACATGAAATATAAAGACGGTATGAGTGTGACAGAGCACTTGAATAATTTTCAGAATGTTGTGAATCAGCTGGTGACAATGGGAATGACTCTCGAGGATGAATTGAAAGCATTACTGCTTTTGAGTTCTTTGCCAGACAGTTGAGAGACATTTGCTGTGACAATAAGTAACTCTACTTCAGATGGCATGTTATCTATGGATCTGTGAAGAATAGTATGCATCATGAGGAAATCAGGAGAAAATCTTCAGGTTTGCACGTGGGTTCAGATAATTCATTGGTTCTTATTTCAGATGATCATAGAGGTAGAAGCAATAACAAAAGGCAGAGGCGTCACAGCAAGTCTAGAGGCAGGTCCGAATCAAAAGACAAGAAGACTTGTTATCATTGCTGCAAAGATGGTCATTATAAAAGAAATTGCAGAATTTGGTTGAGAGAGCAGAAAGAGGGTAATAATCAAAAGAAAAATGATGAAAATCCTATAGGTGTGGTGACTAGTGATGTACTCTCTTGTGAAGTGGGTCAATGTTTGCATGTTGGAAACCCTCTTAATGAGTGGCATGTTGACAGTGGTGCCTCATACTATATTTGTAGAAACATTGAGTTGTTTACTACATATAGAGTAGGTGATTATGGCCAGTCAAACATGGCTAACTCTTCACATTCCAAGATCATGGAGATTGGCGACATTACCTGGAGACAAATATGGGGTACATCCTAATTCTGAAGGACGTAAGGCATTTTCCTGACATGCGGTTTAATTTGCTTACAATAAATACGCTTGATCGAATCTGATATTTCAGTACTTTTGGTGACCAGAAGTGAATGTTATCAAAGGGAACTATAGTCGTTGCCAGTGGAAAGCTTTGTTGCACGCAATACAAGACTTATGCAAAGTCTTGTAAGACTGGAGTAAATGCAGTTGAAGATCTTTCTCCTGATCTATGGCATAAGAGGCTTGGGTATATGAGTGAAAAAGGTTTGCAGGTTCTGGCTAAGAAGGCAGTTATCTCTTTAGCCAATGGTACGTCCCTAGACCGATGTGATCATTGTTTATTCGGTAAGCAAACTAGAGTTTCCTTTTCTGGCATATTTAAAAGAAAAGAGAAAATTTTAGAACTTGTGCATTCATATGTGTGTTTTCCTGGTGATGTAGCATCTTTAGGTGGAAACAAATATTTTGTTACATTTGTAGATGATGCTTTTAGAAAATTATGGGTCTATCTTTTGAAATCTAAATATCAGGTACTCCAGTGCTTTAAACAGTTTCATACTATGGTGGAACGAGAAACAGGGAAGTGTTTGAAAAGCCTTAGAACAGATAATGGTGGGGAATACATTTCACAAGGGTTCAGAGAGTATTGCTCAGATTTTGGGATTCGACATGGGTTTACAGAATCAAGGACTCCTCAACATAATAGTGTGGCAGAAAGAATGAACCGAACCATTCTTGACAGAGTCAGATGCATGTTGAAGACAGCCAAGCTTCCTAAGACATTTTGGGGAGAAACAGTTCGGACTGCTTGCTATCTGATTAATAGATCTCCCTCAATTTCCTTGGATTCTGATATTCTAGAAAGAGTTTGGACAAGTAGAGATGTTTCATATTCTCATTTGAAGGTGTTTGGGTGTAACACGTACATAAGGAACAGAGATCGAAGCTTGATGACAGAGCTACTCCTTGTGTTTTTCTTGGCTATGGTGATGAACAGTTTGGATACAAGTTTTGGGATCCAAAGAAGAGGCAGTTTGTGGGAAGTAGAGATGTAGTGTTTTATAAAGATCAGACGATCGAGGATTTTGATAAAGTCGAACAACCTAAGGGGATGATTTCAGTTGCTCCTGGTGTCAAACCTGACAATTATTCAGCATCTCAGCCTAGCACTAGTAGTCAGGTAGCTCCTATTGATGATGAAACAGTTGATCATATTCTAGTTGATCAGAATAGTGATCAGGGGGAGCAAATTACTGATCAGGGGGAGCAGACCCTTGTTGAAGAAGAAATTGGAGAATCAAGAAGATCTACAAAAGGGCGTATACCGTCTACCAGGTATCCTAAATCTGAGTATATTTTGCTCACTGACGATAGAGAACCAGAAAATTATTTAGAGGCTTAGGGTCATAAAGACAAATCTCACTAGATGAAAGCCATGATAGATGAGATGACTTCTTTAAAGAAGAATGACACCTATGAGCTGGTAAATCTTTCTAAGGGTAGGAAGGCTTTGAGGA